>JAKTYB010000102.1:0-40035 GCA_030561725.1 Grinbergsozyma bentonensis
TACCGGTAGGACTACATGTGGCGGCCGCGGCAGAAGACGCGCCAGCAGAAGACGCGCCAGCAGAAGACGCGTCAGCAGAAGACGCACCAGCAGAAGACGCGCCAGCGGAGGATGCGCCAGCGGAGGATGCACCAGCGGAGGATGCACCAGCGGAGGATGCACCAGCAGAAGATGTGTCAGCAGAAGATGTGGCAGCAGCCGAAGACGAAATGATAGAAACCAAAGAAGAACTGCTCACAGATGATGACACAGGGGCGGATGAAGAAGACGCAACACTTGACTGTGAGGAAGAAGCAGTGCTGGATACGGGACACGTGGCTGAGCATGTGGTTGGCGCAGTTGGTGGGGTCCAAGGGACTCCAGAATAAGCAGTAATCGCACTTGCAAGAGCCTGATTGATTGTTTGAAGGGGAGGAATAATAAGCCCAACAAGCTGACAGGGTACCAGATTGTATAATGCCTGTTCAAGACTTGTTACTACCGGCTCTAAGGCCAAGAGTAACGTTTGGATGATCGGACGAGCAATAACAAAGCTAAGTGAAGAGGACTGAGAAACTAGGGCAGCCATCAGAGCGGAAAAGGTATTAGCAAGGTTTTGAAGAACAGGAGCCAAAGCAATGACATCAGCATCGTTCAGGGGACCAAGAGAACCAAGAGCATTCACGACGGAAGCAGTATTAGTTGTAAGAGTGCCAATAGCATTGGTGAGGGCGACAGTTCCTGCAATGGGATTGAAGTTAACAACTGCGGATGTGACAGCGCTAGCGGCAGAGCTTACAGCATTGAGATCGCCAATAATGGCCTGGACGGCGGCGTCGACAACACCAGTCACAGGACAGGAGGTAGCGCCCAGTGTGATGGAAGCACCAACACTGACGGTCGCTGATGCCTGTGCAGACACCAGCGTGGGTATAAAAGCAGTTAATGCCAGTGGCAGATACTTTTTGATAAGCATGACGGCCTGGTGTGAGATGTCGAAATGGCGACATTGCTTATATATGGAGGATTTTAAAGAAGTATTCCAAGAGAGGAATGTGCATTTCCTCTTTCAGTTCATTGTGAGACCATTTTTGCACATTCTGAGGGGTTTTTCGATGAGATGTCGGTGATGATGAAGCAACTGACACATGAAAAGCACATAAGAAAAACGGACTTTCACAAACAGGGTGCACCTGATATAATGAGACAATCAACTCTAGAGCTGTAAGAGAATATCATTGTTGAGGGTAGACTTCCAATGTTAGATTTGACCAATTGTGTATTCATAGGTCTGCGAAGAGTATGCGGAACGGTGGATGCAGAGGAACAAAGCAAATTCAGGTAATGGATCGCACCGCCAAGGAGGGCAAGGATCACTCGAACTACACGCCATAAGAGAAGCAATGTCAAGTGAGTGAGTGCATTAAGGTTATGCGTTGAACCCGGGTTGTTACTCTCAGAGAGGATGATGAAGTCCATGCCGAGCGCAGCTAGACTTTCCTAATGTGGAAACTGAGAGGAATGGCGGCGGCCAGCAGGGTTGCTGAACTGAGGCGTAGCGGGTGGCGGGAGAACCAGTTTTAGTTGACGCTGGCAGAATTTGCAGTGTGAGCACAGACGCTGAAGCTGTGAGTCCGCTGCGGGGTCCAGACGCAGCCTCGTAAGAACAGTAAGATCAGCATGATCAGCACCAATACGTGTGTGACTCCGGACGAGAATTGGCGCCTGGCCTGAGCAAAAGGTAAGGTAAATGAGTCTGTGGTGATTGCAATTCCCTCAGTCGGCTTTCCTTGATACTTCTGCAGTTCAGCCATGATTGCACGAGGTGATGTCTTGGTGTTAGTTTAGTTGCTTTTTCTTTTTTTGCTTTTTAGCGTTCAGCGCACACCTGTCAGATGGCTTGGCACTGCAGCCACTGCATCATGGGCGGCATCTGCACTGCAGCTGGGCCAAGTACTGGTTACAAGGCGGCTTTTGCATGTCCGTGATGCCAAGTGTGGGGTTGAAGCCTTCGGCAGGGCAAAATAGGGTTCTACAAGGATAGTGGCAGAATTATCCCTGCCATTGCGTTCGATCCTCGTACCGGGGGTCATGAGGACTGCGTGAGTGGGGAGAGGGCATTGAGCGTTTTGGGAGAGAGCCGACGTTTCGGGCGAGAGCCGACGTTTCGGGAGAGGGCCGACGTTTCGGGAGAGGGCCGACGTTTCGGGAGAGGGCCCCACGTTTCGGGAGAGGGCCCCACGTTTCGGGAGAGGGCCCCACGTTTCGGGAGAGAACCGCGCTGCTTTAGTTGCTTGTCTGGGCGATAGCTGTAATCAAGGTGTGTTTACCATCTGGAAGTAGCGAATGGGAAAACGATGCCTTGCTCGCGGCTTCTGTGGCCTAGGCATATCCACGCCTGCCCGCCCCGCCTTGGCGAAAGATGTGCTCTGTATACTATGCGTTAAGAATACGAGCGTACCTCATGTGTGGACGCGGCACTTCTGTGTTGTCTGATGGCAATCTTTTGCCTCCCCTCTCATGCGCTTGTCGGGGACGGGGTTGGGGAAATGCGGGAAACAAGGGGCAGCACCCTGGCTAAACGCGAGAATCCTTGCAACACATGGTCTGTGGTAGCTCGGAACCTAACGAAAGAGAGGAGTGTGCTGGGCACTAGTGCATATCTGTAACCTTGTCTCGACGCTAAAGGACGGAAATTGGCAGGAGTTCCCTGACGTAGGCCATCGGAATTTTTCAGAAGAAAGTGACATGAGATGCGTGTGGGCCGATTGGCATGCGGCTGTACCCGACGTGACATTGGGGCTTTGTACAGGCAGTCAGCGGGCCTGGGCTCGTATTGGGCCTCGGAGTGACCCCGGTCAACGGCATTGCTGATCCAACGGTGAACCGCCCAAGCCACGGGCTTGCGGGCGGGACTCGGGCGGCGGCGCACACTACCCATTTACCCCCCTGTGTTTTTGTGGAGCCTGGGCGATCAAACGCTTTTGTCAGAGCGGCATCTTCGGCTCTTCTGACACCCGTGTTCGCTGCTGACCGCACGGGATCGAGCATTGCCCGTCATGCAGCTATGTAGCTGCTGACTCTTGAGTGGGTGCGGCTGGGGGTCGGCGATTTCTTGCTCACGGGATGATCGTTGTCTGGCATCGTGAGGCCATGGTGATTGGTCCAAGAGTCTTCAGCGGCCGCCTTGGCCACTCCTGGTCCTTCCCGTGGTAGCAAGGCGGCGCGCAGCGCCCTCGGGTCGATCTGCTTAAGATGCAAGGTAAGCCCGCTCGAGCCAACTGCGTCAGGCGAGAAGCCATAGTGAAATGAGCGGCCGGCATGTGACGTCTGAATTTTGTGTCGCTTTTCGGTGGCGACGATGCTCGCCAGCAAGACGGCCCGCCCTCCTACGCTGAATGATCGTCGCCAGCTTGTGTAGCAGTCGTCGTCTTGACTCACTCAGCTCCCCTGAGGATGCTGGATTGTGATAGTTTGATCTGTAAGGCCCAATGTGACGGTACAAGCTGGTGGTACTCACCTGCAAGTCCCTTTCTAGGTCTAAGGCAGCTGAGCTCCACTAAGAGGCGGCCAGAACCTCTCGGGCCGATCCTGTACGAGAGCCTCCGAGTAGCAGATGAGTGACATCGTTAGATGAAGAGCGCTATAAAGCTTTCCCGGATCCAAGATGGAATATAAAATAATGCAAAAAGAATATTATGGTATTGGGCTTGGTTCGGTTCGTACTGCAACCATTACCGGCTAGTTAGGAGTTCGAAGGACAGCAGGCACCGACAACTTTCAGCTGACCTTCTCTGGACAAAAAAGTGGACCTTAATTTTAGCTCAAGTTGGTATATTTCTCTCCGAGAAACCATTTATTTCTTCTCTTGACAAAGCTCCCACGTCCCGTCCACGCCAGTGCTCGTCCTTCCCAGAATTCCCCTAGATTCACTATAGGGACCTTAAATGGCCTCCACAGAACAGCCTCTCCTACCCCACCTCCCAAATTTCCCACACGTCACGCATGCGAACGGCCATAAGGAACAGCTTTCCACTGCTCGCACGCTCTCTCTCCACTCTCACTATGGAGCCGCCCAGTTGGAATTTCACTCCCCAATCGATCCGAGCCGCCGCTGACTCGCTCATTGAGCGGCAACGCGAAATGAACGATGCGCTGGCAGCCAACAAGCACGCCACGTTTGCCAACTCACTGCACCCATCCGCACTGCTCGAATCTGAGCTCGATTTGCTTGAGAACCAAATCGTCTTTTTGAGCGAAGTTTCCCCATCGGAAGAGCTCCGAAATGCCTCTCGTGATGTCGAAAAAAAGCTCGCAGAGTTTGCCATCGAGCAGGCCCAGCGCGAGGACGTGTATGCCACCATCAAACACGTGCTAGACAACGTAGATGCACCAGAAAACGCGGGGCTTTCCGAAGAGCAGCGCGCCCTGCTTAAGAAGGAAGTCGAGGGCTTTCGCCGCTCCGGTATGGGGCTTCCCGAGGACACCCGCAGCAAGGTCAAGGCCCTGTCCCTAGAGCTCTCTGACCTGGGAATTGAATTTTCTAAGAACCTGGCTGGTGAGGCTGGATACATTGACTTTCTGGCCGAGGAGCTCGACGGAGTTCCTTCTCTAGAGCAATTCGAGCAAACAGCCGATGGCAAGTACCGCATGACGTTCAAGTATCCGGACATTGATCCCGTGCTCAAGTACGCCAAAAATGCTGACACCAGAAAACGTGCGTGGCTAGGATATGAGAATCGTAGCGAGATCAACGGCCCCCTGCTCAAAAAGGCAGTTCAACTTCGCGATGAAAAGGCAAAGCTCATGGGCTACAAGACGCATGCAGACTTCAATCTAGAGCCAAAAATGGCCAAAAACTCGTCCAATGTCCTCGAATTTCTGGAAGACTTGCGCACAAAACTGACCCCCGGAGGCAAGAAAGAGTTTGACGGGCTCAAGGCACTAAAAGCCGCGGATCTCAAGGACCGTGGCCTCGATAATGACGGTAACTTCTATACATGGGACAGCGGTTTCTACAACCGGTTGCTACTTGAAAAGGAGTACCAAGTTGACCCCATTAAAATTTCAGAATATTTTCCACTTGACCAAACCATCACCAAGATGATGACCATCTTTGAGACGCTGTTTGGACTAAAATTTGAAAAGGTGGATGCCAAATCTGACCAGGTGTGGCATGAAGATGTGACGCTATGGGCTCTTTATTCAACAGATGGTGCTTGTCTTAAAACCAGCCCAGCTAGCTCAGTTGGCAAAGAGGCTCCTAGAGACTTGCCAGCTTTTGTCGGTTATCTCTATCTTGACATGCACCCGCGCGATAACAAGTATTCACATGCTGCAAACTTCAACCTGCGTCGTGGCTACTATGATGCACAGGGTAAGCGCCAGGCCCCTGTGACGGCTCTGGTGTGCAACTTCACCAAGCCAACTAAGAATAAGCCTTCTCTGCTCAAACACTCGGAGGTGACTACTCTGTTCCACGAACTTGGCCACGGCATCCACAACCTTGTATCGCACTGTCAGTATGCTCGCTTTCACGGCACGGCAGTGAAGCGCGACTTTGTGGAGGCACCGTCGCAAATGCTCGAGGCATGGACATGGGACAAGGAGTCTCTATTGGATCTTTCCGGCCACTACACCGACAGCACGCGCAAGATGGAGGAATCCCTACTTGTTTCACTGCTGCGCACCGAACATGTCAACGGGGCACTTTTCTACCTGCGCCAGCTAGTGTTTGGACTGTATGATATGCGACTGGCGACAGACCCTTCGGCCGATATTACTGGCCTGTGGAACGAGCTGCGGGAGGAGCTATGTTTTGCCACTAGCCAGGGCAACACGACGCACGGTTACGGTTCGTTTGGTCATATTATGGGTGGCTACGATGCAGGATACTATGGATATTTGTGGTCCAAGGTGTTTGCAACGGACCTCTTCTACACGCTGTTCAAGGAGAACCCGATGAGCGTCAAGATGGGTCACAAGTACATGGTGGAGGTGCTTGTGCCGGGAGGCTCCCGCGAGGAATCGGAGAGCTTGAAGCTTGCGCTTGGCCGTGAGCCCAACAACAAAGCCTTTTTGGCCGATTTGGGAATCTGAAAGTAGCCAGAAACGAACGAAACAGGCTAATCTGTTGGCTATTAGTTTGCCTCACACGGCGGTAGCCCAGCATACCACAATGAAAAATTCCTTGTTTCATCGCTAAATAGAATTTAGACCAGCCGCTTGCTCTAGGATCGGGGCTATAGTTGCCGGTAGCCAATGTTTCGGGGATCGACAGAGATACTGACCAGATCAAGGTCATGCTGCGGGCTGCAGGGTGCATGATACTGCCAGATGCAGACCCCTCAGCACGACTACCAGGATGTTTAGGGCCAAGAACCGGCCACGATCCAGACCAGTTCATTCATTTCTTCATGCAGCGAGCAGAGACCTAATGCAGTTTTGTTGCAGAACGCTCTACAGGGATGGACGGTTTTGCTGATTCTTGCACATGCACATGCCTGAGCAGGCACTCGCCCCCTCACTTTCTCAGCTCGGCACGCTGCCTGCCGGTTCCCTCTGTGCGCATTACAGTGCCTGCCTGCTGCCATCCCCCTTCCCCCTCCCCCCGTTTTTGGGGCGCTCCCACGACTAGGAGACGATTGAAGGCGGCAGAACAGGGATACGGATCTTGCCACTCGACAGCGGGTACCGTCATGGATAGTTGTTCAAAGAGATTTCCAGCCCCGCACAAGTTCTAGAGTATCAAGAGCTTTAGCTGACTTTGTACATCTCAGTGACGAAAGTATTTTTTCGAACTTCAACTCCGCGATTAGGCCTTCCATGCACAGAAGGCTGTGCTGCATGAGGTGTGGCTGTCATTCGCCGAAGTGCTCCCGGACGCCAGTGTCTCCTCTTGGGTGGGCGCCTTGCCTGTCACCTGATCGCGCTCAACGCTTTATTGGAGTCATTTCACAGTCACGCCACGCTATGCCTCGGTGAGTTTCTGTCTCAGTGACCACGAGCAGAGCGTCCTTACTGCGTAGCCTACCATTTGGCCTTTCCAGTTCAGGATTAGCGGGGTAATCCGCGAGTCCTTAAATTACAGTATGGCCTTCTTGCTCGATCAAAAGCGACTTACGGGCATTTTCTGCCCAGCTTTCAGCAATGCCGTCGCGCTTGTGAAACTTGGGCTCCGTTTACGAGTGCTTCCGACCTGCGATACAGAGCAAGTCATCGCCGTAGGGGTACGAGAGTGGCCAATAGCAAAGCAGGGCGAAAAACACCACTTATGATTTGGTTCACAGCGGTTTATTTGGTACATCTGGGTATTCTCGCGCAGCCCAGCCGCTTTTCAGGCTGAGATCTCCAGTGGCCGACAGGCAAGCGACAGCGCAGCGGGAGCGATACGGAGGATCTGGAACGTTCAGGCAGCCAGCGAATCTCAAAACCTCGAACCAGATCTCCATACCAACCCAATAAATCGGCCTTGACAGCCAGCGGCCAATGCCCTGTTCATCCATCTTTCCACCCATTTTTCTTCCACAATTTCTTTCTCAGCCCCTCCATTGCACCCCTCTTGTTTCAGCCCCTTGTCCACCCAAACTCCACCCTCCACTCGACAAGGCCGGGCCTCCCAGAGAGACCCACGTGCTGAGCCACGCCTTGCAGAAACAAGCGCACAAACCAGCCTGCCCGCCTTGCAGAACTATCTTCCCTCCCTCCTGCCACAAACATGCCGGAAAAATCGGAGTCTCGCTTCGACGTGCGGAAGTCGTCGTCGTCGTCGTCCTCCATGGCCTCCATCTCAAAGGGCATCTTTGGGCCTCTCACCAACGCCCTTTCCCCCACTGCCTCCCTAGAATCGGCCACCGGAACTTCCCCGCCTCCCCAGCGCCATTTCCGCTCCGGATCGACCTCCTCTTCCTCCACAATCCCCGGCCGCATCTCCTCGCCGTCCACCATGGAGTTCAAGAAGGGTGAGCAGCTGCCCCGCGTTGGCAAAATTGGAGTCTGTGCTATGGACGCCAAAGCCCGCTCCAAACCGTGCCGGCACATTTTGTCCAAACTGATTGAAAATGGCGAGTTTGAGACCGTCATTTTTGGCGACAAGGTTATTCTCGATGAGTCTGTCGAAAATTGGCCAACCTGCGACTTTCTCATCTCGTTTTTCTCCACAGGTTTCCCACTGCAGAAGGCTATCAAGTACGTGCAATTACGCAAGCCTTTTCTCGTCAATGACCTTCATCTGCAAAAGATTTTGTGGGATAGACGTCTGGTGCTTCAACTGCTCGATACATGCGGTGTTTCTACGCCTGAGCGCATCGTCATCAACAGAGATGGCGGGCCTCATGTCGACGATGCGGTGCGTGCAAAACTGCTCTCCCACGGCCTCGACTTGCAGCCAGAGCCCCTTCTAGACTGGCGCCTTGATGGTCCAGACACGCTGGTGCTCAGTGATGGTCAGCGTATCACAAAACCCTACGTTGAGAAGCCGGTCGACGGCGAGGATCACAACGTGTACGTCTACTACCACTCAAAATCTGGCGGAGGTGGCCGTAAGCTTTTCCGTAAAGTCGGCAACAAGTCCTCGGAATATGACCCCAACCTTTTGGAACCGCGCACCACAGGCTCCTACATTTATGAAAAGTTCATGGATACAGACAACTTTGAAGATGTGAAGGCTTACACAGTCGGACCAAACTTCTGTCATGCTGAGACTCGAAAATCTCCAGTAGTCGACGGCGTGGTCCGCAGAAATACCTACGGAAAGGAGATTCGCTTTGTCACCCGTCTTTCAGATGAAGAAACAGAAATGGCCAAGCGAATCTGCATCGCATTCGAACAATCTGTCTGCGGTTTCGACCTTTTACGTGTTCACGGAAGGTCCTACGTTATTGACGTTAACGGTTTCTCGTTTGTCAAGGACAACCCAGAATACTATTCTAAGTGCGCCAAAATACTCCGTGATATGTTCGTTGAAGCAAAGCGCATCAAATCGATTGAAACTCCCCTTTCAGTTGGCGACCAGGTTCAACCTGAAGTAGTCAAGCAGCAAAAGTGGTTGCTCAAGGGCCAAGTTAGTGTCATTCGCCATGCAGACCGCACCCCTAAGCAAAAATTCAAATTCTCGTTCAAGTCCAAGCTATTCATTGACCTTCTCCAGGGCCATACAATCGAGGTTATTATTCGGGATCTTGATGGTTTGAAGAAAGTTCTCAAAACTACTCTCAAAGCGCAGGAGCAGGATGCGGAGGACTCGACGAAACTGCTACAGCTTAGAACAGCATTGGAAAAGAAGATGGAGTTTCCCGGTACCAAAGTTCAGATCAAGCCTGTGCTTGCAGAGTCAGCTAGTGATGGCTCTGAATCCAGAGAAGGCAGCCCGACAGTGACTGTGGAGAAGGTGCAGCTTATTATCAAATGGGGTGGTGAGCCGACCCATTCCGCTAGATATCAGGCTATGGATCTTGGCCTCCAGCAGCGTCAAGACTTTCTGCTTCTCAACAAGCACTTATTGGATGACGTCAAGATATACTCCTCATCAGAGCGTCGCGTAGTTACCTCTGCCACCATCTGGGCAGATGCCTTTCTCGGTGGTGATGGCATTCCGCCAGATTTGATTCACATCCGGAAGGATCTCCTTGACGATAGCAATGCGGCAAAGGATCTCATGGACAAAGTGAAAAAGAAGCTCAAGCCCCTCCTCCGTAAGGGAATCGACCCGCCACCGCAGTTCCGTTGGCCGGCCGGTGTTCCTGAACCATTTATTGTGTTGTCCAGAGTCGTTGAGCTGATGGTCTACCATAAAAAGATTCTCGACTACAATTATAAAAACCAAGACGTTGATGCTTTCCAGTCACGCTGGTGCTGCAACGAAAATCCTTTCTTGTTCAAAGAACGATGGGATAAGCTCTTTGCAGAGTTTGAGGTCACCGATAAGGTGGATCCTTCGAAGATCTCAGAGCTTTACGACACAATGAAGTTTGACGCACTGCATAACCGTCAATTTTTGGAACACGTCTTCCGCCCCGCAAAGGGTGTGCACCAGATGCTGGACTCGAAGATGCATATCCCGCACTACACGGTTGCGCAGGAATGGGATGATCCGACTGCTGGTAGCAAGCATCGTAAAAACAGTACTACGGAGTTTGACCAACGCAGTTTTGCTCATCTTAGAGAGCTCTACAGCCTTGTAAAAGTTCTCTTTGACTTCATTTGTCCGCAGGAATACGGCATTTCTGATAGTGAGAAGCTTGACATCGGGCTCCTGACATCTCTCCCCCTGGTTCAGCAGATCCTTCAGGACATTGAAAACATGAAGGAGAGTGATGAGGGAGCTGTTAATGTCTACTTCACTAAGGAGTCTCACATCTACACACTCTTGAATGTCATTTATGAGTCCCAGGTTCCTATGAAGCAAGCAAGAAAGGTTTTGCCAGAGCTGGATTACCTGACACAAATTGTTTTTGAGCTGTACGAAAGTGCTTCACCTGAGGACAGCCCTGATGCCCCCAAAACTTACTCCATCAGACTCTCTCTCTCCCCCGGATGCAACTCTCAAGATCCTCTTGATTTGCACATGGACTCAAAGCACTGCATCTCTTGCATGACAAGAATCGCTTTAACTCGTCATTTGGACTCCGAGCTTGTGATCCAGCGCTTGCGCAGCAATTTCTCAAGAGTCAATCTGCCCAAGAAGTTCATTGCTGTTAATTTGCTGAGTCCTACAGACGGATCGCCCGTTGGATCTCCGGCAGTGGGCACGCCTCGTTCGGATAAGTTCTCCAGCGGTGAAAAGACTGCTGAGGACGACACCCTAGTCGAGGGAGAAGCAACCATTCAAGAATAGAAATATATAGATATGTATATAGTTTTTGAATTTGAGAGCAAATTTGCCATGATCTGTGTCTATTTGTATCTGTGTAGGGGCTAGACGTAAGCTAGTTGCTCAAACAAGGCCGAGATGCTCTCACCATAGTGGTTTCTTCTAATACATTCCGCCAAGATGGTGGAGATATCAATGATGGTGAGCTTGGAGGCAAGCTCAATGCGCTCTCGGGAAATAGGATAAGTGTTGGTGACAACAATTTGGTCAACGTACTTACACTCCTGCAACCTTTCGAGGGAGTTGCCGTTGAAAATGCCATGGGTAGCAATGATAATGACCTTCTTAGCGCCACAGTTGAGTCTCATGTGCTCAGCCGCCGCAATGAAAGAGGAGTGCCTATCAATAAGATCATCCAAAATGATTGCAACCTTGCCGCGAACATCGCCGACCAGCGTGATGAGTTTTTCAGTCTCAAATTCCTCCTCCTCATCGTCAGAGGCAGTGGCATCTACAGTTCCACCTAAAGCGTGAGGAACTTCTCCAAGAGAAACTACAGATTCGGATAGGCAATTCTCTTCGTAATTGCGCAGGTCAAAGCCGTTGGCGTCCGTTTCAGGGTAGTCATCGTCGACCACATGGCCCTGGACAACACGAGCAACGTGGACTTCGGCTTGGGCTATTTCTGCCGTTTCGTTATTGTCTTCATCTTCCTCGTCATCGCTAGCAATGAAGGGATCATTTTTCAGCGCGGAGGAGGCTCTTAGGCGCGAAATAGCCTTGTGTGTGACGGGACTCTTGAGACCAGTAGAACTAGTGCCCGAGGCAGTAGGCGTAACTAGAGGGGACGCAGATTTGCTAGACTTTGCCGACATCTTTTTGAACGAGGTCAAATCTCTGCGTCGGTCTGTGTGGATCATGGCGAAGTTCAGTTTGAGAGCATCAGCCAGAGCAGTGACACGCTTAGTACCACCGGGGTTCTTGGATACCACGACAGCATTATTGATGTAGTCCGGAACATTGTGTCGGATCCATCGGGCTAACGTCGGACCGGCGTACAGATTGTCAACCGGTTTGGTAAAGAATCCCTGCATCTGCGAAGCATGGAGGTCCATTGTAATCACGTGGTCGGCACCGGCCATGATGAGCAGATTGGCCAACATTCGGGCAGTGATAGCGCCTCTGTGTTTCTTCATCTTGGATTGCTTAGAGTAGGGAAACGTGGGGATAACTGCGGTGATTTTATTGGCCGAGCCGCCCTTACAGCCCGAGATGAGGATAAGCATTTCCATAATGTGGTCATTGATGGAGTCCGATCCTGATTGAATGACATAAATGTCCTCATCTCTAACTGAAACTCCGATTTCTATCGACGTTTCTCCGTTGGAGAACTTGCGGAGTGTGCATTGGCCAGGCTGCACGCCCAGTCGCTCGCAAACGAGATTGCCGAGCTCTGGGTGCGAGGATCCGACAAACACGTGAGACTTTCTCATTGGCTATGTGGATAAGATGCTGTCGTGACCACCAGCTAGTTGGTGATTTGCGGGGGTAGAATGAATGTGGTCAAGAAGCACACAGCCAATCTTGGAGCAAGATAATCCTAAATTTTTTAGTGGTGGGAAAAGTCTGTGGGGGCGCTGGGAGCAGCCCGGGGAAGCGAAGCTTCACGTGGGCACTGACGTGGGGTTGAGTTCGCTTGAAAAAAGGGTGCATTTCGCGATCTGAGAAGGTTGCTCATGGGACTAGTCACTAGTTATGCATAAAGATGATATATTTACTCTTCTTCTTTTTGCTGAACTTGAAATGTTATTCTAATGTTGACCCGGTGTAACCACACAGGACTTGTACAGAGAGCTCCGCAGTAGAAAGGCACACGATTTTGGATATTGGCTCAGCGGTCAAACAGTATTCCACCAGAGAAGGTGTACAGAGGATCCGGGTAATCAGCTTCTATTACCGATACTTTCCGCTTTTGCGTTTTTAGACAAAGCACCAAAATCTGCAGTTCACTCTGTTACAGAACAGCCTTCTTCTGATGGCCCTTCATTCGGCCCAACAACAAAAAATTAGCGACAGCAAATCTGCAGCACATCCAAAAAAAAAAGTCCTCTGCAACAGCGGTCGTTAGCATATGTCAACGACTTTAAAAGAGCAGAAAAGCTGCGATGTCAGCGGGTTTACTCCGTCGACGTCCCGTCGCAGGCGCCGCGGAAACAAAAAGCTCGTTGTCGTAGAAAAGTCAGCTCAAGACTATGTTGAACTCTCGGAAATAAAGCGGCAGGAACTTGAAGGGAGCAAATTTTGGACACAACTTGCCAAAATACTGCAAGATTGCGAGCAGGAGCTAACCTCATGTACATCTATAGTTTGTCTCGCCCTTGGGTCGCCCACAGAGTCCTCTATAGCGCTCTACCAGCTTGCCCTGCTGCAACTTGTCAGCACCAAACTCCATCTTGCAAAAATCAGGGCTTACGACCCAGTCTTCAACGACAAGGATAAAGATCTCTTGTCGCTGTTGGAAATTGAAGTTTCTGATAGTGACAGCATCCTCAGCGATCCCGACAGCTTCATCTACATGCCTCACGGCCCAGCATCCCTCATTGACTCGGCCCTTCAGCAAACGAAATGCCTTGCCCTTTTAGGCAATTTGGTGTCGGACTACGAAACAAAACTAATTGGAGCACATGCCGAGAAATACTCTTCCATCAAAGAAGCTGTACGGCAACTCAAGCAAATGGAGGGCGAAAGGTGGACTGCTCTCCCAGTTTCCAATAATCTTTCCCTCGGCACAGACTGGTTCCCAGCCGTTAACGACATGGCGCTGCACTGGCGCACACAATAAGAAAAGCATACTCCCGATAAGCGCGACCATTCCCCCGCCTTATCGATAGCCGCTGAGCCACACTTTCAGTCATCGCAGGTCCTGACAGCACTCCTACCAATGACACAGAGAAATGTTGTACGGGATGATACTGGAGTGGACTTGATACACTTCCACGACCTATCTAATGGTCCTTCCCTCGACAATGATCCTGTTTCAACTGTGCCTAGTTTAGGCATCGACTCCATTGAGTATCCAGAGGGCGGCTGGAAAGCCTGGCTCGTCGTGACAGGATCATTTATGGGACTCATCACTGCATTTGGTGTTATCAATTCCGTAGGTGCCATTGAGGCGTACATCGCCGTCCACCAGCTGGCAGGAGTTTCCACCACTACCGTTGGTTGGATTTTTTCCATATTCATGTTTTGCTGCTTCTTGTTCACCATCCTATCAGGCGATTTGTTTGACAGACACGGACCCACGGGCCCGCTCATTGTGGGGACAATACTGGTCACGACAGGTCTCATTGCTACAGCAAACTGCTATCAGGTGTGGCAGTTCATGCTCGCATTTTCTTTCGTTGCCGGCAGTGGCATTGCCATCATCACATCCCCACTCATTGGTGTCATTTCGCACTATTTTAGCCAAAAGCGAGGCTTTGCCATGTCAATTGCTACCGTAGGCGGTTCTGTGGGGGGTGCTATATTCCCGATTGCCTTGCAAAGAATGTACGTTAGCGTAGGCTTTGCCTGGGCCATGCGGGTATTTGGGTTTATGTGTCTTGCGACGCTTATCGGCGCCATATTCCTGGCCAAAGGGCGTGACTTTCACGGAAGGCAACAGGCTGCTGCATCCCAGTCGACTAGAAAGTACTTTCAGCTGCCAAACATCAATAGTCTATTAGACGTCAAGGCTCTCAAAGATAAGCAATTTCTTTTTTGTGTTTTTGGAGTCGTATTCACAGAGTGTACATCAGTTGCTGCATCTACCTATTACGGTTCGTATGCCATCTCGACTGGTCTCAGCGAGGAGACTTCCTATTTGATGATTACTGTTTTCAATGTCGTTGGAATCCCTTCGAGATGGTTGACTGGTTTTCTCAGTGATCGAGTGGGTGTTTTCAATGTTGTCACGACTTTACTTTTCTTCAGTATTTTGTCATGTCTGATCATTTGGTTGCCCTTTGGCAACCGGGAATCGGCTCTTTGGGCGCATACTGTTATTTATGGTTTCTGCGCTGCATCTCTGTATTCTCTTGTCCCTGTTTGCATTGCCCGGATTTCACGAGTGGAAATCATTGGTGTAAGATATTCGACGGCTTACTTTTTCGTTGCAATTGGAGCTTTAGTGTCCACACCAGTAGGTGGTGCTATCATTGCTGACCGCTCGTTGAAACACTACCAAAATTTTATTGTGTACATCTCTGTGTGCTATGTGGGTGCAATCTTCTTCTTTCTGGCCTCCAGATACCAGGCCGTTAAGTTCCGCCTCACTGCGTACTAATGTGCTCCGATATTGACAAGTTCTAGATGTATATATTGATAATTATTTCATTTATGAATGATGGAATGGCTTGTTGGTTACTTGGATTCATACTTCTCCCAGTTGTCCAAGATCTCCTTGATCTTTTCACTGTTCGTGAGCTTGTACACTTCCTCAAAGTATTCTTTTGAAATTTCAAAAGGTTTAGCAGTCAAGTTGGGGATGTACTTGTTGATAAGAGCAGCCGGCTTGACAGCAGATCTCGGAATTTTTTTCTCCAAAAATCTCTTGAACGGCTTAACACCAGATCTCAGGTAAGAAGAGTGGAATGGAACAGAAATGCCCTTAAGAGGAATAGTGGCAAATCCTCTATCCAGATCAATTGGCTGTGGCTTTGCAACGCTCTGCTTAGAGATCTCCTCGACAATTTCATTGAGGTGCTTTTGAACATCAGCCAAGGGCAGGGTCTCAAGCAGCTTATCAATGTTGATCTTCTGAACCTTGATGAAGTTCAGCACATTGGTAAGAGTATCAAGAGCTCTAAGATCACCAGCGGCAACGTACTGTGAATTTTCAATGTTGAAATTAACAATCTCGAGCAACCACTTGGTTTGCTTGTCAATGTGATCAACAACAAATCTCAAGGCCTGGTCATTGAAAGTAGGAGAGACGCGAGAAGGATTGACAGCAACCATACCGTAGTTGGATCTTCCAAGAGAATCACGAGGCACGGCCACTTGCATAGTCATACCTCTGTAGAACACAACATCAACAAGAGACTCGATAGGCATGACATCACCGCAAGAGGCAAGAGCGGAGTACTCACCAAGCGAGTGACCGGCAAAGGTGGACTGAGCATCAATTAGTCCCTTAGCTTTCATATCCTCGAATGATGCCTTCTCCATAAGAGTTAGTGCAGGTTGTGTAAACTGAGTCGCAGAGAGCAGACCATTAGGTGACTTGAAAGTGTAGAAATCAGTAGCATCTGTGATCTCCTTGAAGATCTTCTCAGCCTTGATCTCACCATTCTCATCAACTGTCTCAAACATCATGGAAATGTAGTTCTCGCGGATAGCCTTACCGCGCTCACCACCAAAGTGCACAGTCAACTCGTTGGGGTTATTCTTGACAATATCCAGAATAGAGAAACCGTAGTTAGTCAGAAAATGAGTGTCAGCGGCATCCCAGACAGCCTTAGCCACAGGGGAGGAGGCATAAAGATCCATACCCATACCTTGCTCCTGAGCACCTTGGCCGGTGAAGACATAAGTAGTGACAGGCTGATCTACCTCAGCCTCACCAGACAGAACAGGCTCACCGGTCTCCTTTTTGAAAGAAGTGACCTTGATAATCTTCCTTCCATTAATCATACCAGTGTGCTCAAGCTTTGTCTCAATATCGTCGTTGGGGAGAACCATGCCAACAAAGTCACACTTGAAAGCTCTGACACGAGCAACAAAGTTGTCAGCAGCCCAGGTCTCAACAAGAGATCTCACCGAAGCAGAAGAATACATGCCATGCGTGATGGTACCTGGCAGATTAGCGTACTTAGCAAAGACGCGCGAAACGTGGATGGGATTATAATCACCAGAAACATTGGCATAACCCTCATTAGAAGCAGGTGCACGAGAGGAAAGATCAATGCCAAAGTTGAGAGGGATGGCATTTTCAAATGCAAGAGGCTGCTCGATAGGATTGCCATTTCTTTCCAAGTAGTCGATGACAGGGTTGCCGTAAGACTCACCTGCCTCATAATCAACAGTAGCAATCTGAATAATCTCCTTGGAAGGCAGTTCAAGCTCGACTTGGCCAGTAGTGGCGACAGAAGAAAAGACGCGATCATTCTTGAATCTGACCGTCGACTCGCATCTGAAAGTCAAAGTTTTACCAAGAAGGTCAATGGAAGAGTCATCCAGCTGAAACCACTCCTTGGAGCAAAGAACTGCAACGTCCTTAGCGGAATTCAGTTCAATTTGTCTAGGTGTCTCACTCTTGATCTCAAACGCGTGAGCGTAATCAGTGTACTTTCCTCTGTAGAAGAACTTGGAGGTAATACGAAGAACAGGGAGACCGCCACGCAAAACAGTGCCTTCCACCTCAACCACCTTGCCAGTGGGCTGATTGAGAACCGCCTTAAGTCTGGCTGAAGAAGTCACCTTATCGCCCTTCTTGAGAGGCTCAGCGCCAGGGACCATCTCAAATGAGTTGGCAAGGTGTACAAGGTTCAACAGATCGCCATCAACATTCTGAGGGAAAAGACCTTTGATAACAGCCTTCCATCCACAGACAATAGCAAAGTCCATTGGAGCCAGAGTTTCTTTATTGGAACGCTCAACAAAAGCCTCACCCTTGTTTCCAACAGCATGGCAGAAGTTCGAGATATCAGTACCATTGATCACAACCGAATCGCCATCCCAAGGCTTGGAAACGTCAATGTTGAGATCGAACTTCTCATCACCAAGCCACAGCTTCCAGTAGTACTGTTTGATGCGGTCGTTTCTGCCCTCCATGACCTCCTGAATTGGCGCAAAACCACTCTCAGGAACATATTTGTATAGGAGCTGCAGAGCCAGAGGCTTCTTATCCATAGTGCGCTCATCAATTATCTGAACACTGATGATAGAGTCATCCTTCTTTGAAATCTCAACAACCTTGGTGGGCTTGCCATGGATAATCTCAATAACAGAGATAACGGACTTCTCTGGAGTATCAACATTGCTGACCTCAACCTTCAAGCCAGGAGCGGAGCTGAGGAGCTGGCGAATAGGATTGGGAACATGCTTGGTACCCTGAGCAATGATATTAGTAGAGATGAGCGAGTGTCTCCAACCGTAATAGTCTCCAGCAAGAAGCTCCAACCATTTGTTCTCATCCTTAATGACCCCTTCAATCTTGTAAGTGACCTTCGAACCTTCCTTGTAAACTGCGGCACCAGAAACGTCAGCTTCAGGAACAGGAGGGTTGCCACCGAAAGACTCAACAACAGGAATCTTGGAAGCATCACCATCATAGAAATCGTTGATCAGGAGCTCAATGTGGCCTTCTTGAACAGAGTCGAGGATTTCCTTGATCGGCTTATCAACTTCGTTGGCGAACTGCACAGCAACAGGACCCTGGAGTATACAGGTTCTGCCTACGTCCTCGCCAACAACAGCGGCAAGATCTTCAGACTGCCAGAGAGAGTCCTTTTTAAAGTACCACTCAAAGTGCTCGTCAAGCACAGGAACGAATGGGACAGGTTTTTGACCTGGGCGGCGACACAGCATCAAGAAGTAGTCCTTATCCTGAGCGTTGATGATCTGAGTTCTGGCATCGGGGTAAGTAGCCAAAACCTTCTCAAGAACATTTTCTGGCACATTCAGCTCCGCAAAAGATTGAAGAACCGATAGGCTGCCTTCCTTGGAAGTGAAACGCTCCTCAACACGACGAATGAAGTCACCGGTGAAGTTGCGGAGAGAAACATCAATCCATCTATTCTCCTTCTCAACATAAAGAAGCTCAATAAGACGAGAAATGACCTCACCGTAAGACATATCCTCAAGATCGCAGACCTCACCTGCAGAATTACGAGCAAACCAGACCTTCTGGAAATCATCGTTCAGCTTCTTGATAATGTAGTCGCGCTTGCTGTGAAGTACCTCAAGACGTTTATTTTTCGGAAGAGAGAAGATGGTCTTGTCCATCTCTGCCCAGAAGATAACACCACGGGTAGCAAGCTTATGAATTGGCTCACCCATCTCAGAGAGAACAGTAAGAACGCCGCCAGTAGGCTTCTTGTAAGTGTTCTCCCATTCAGAGTCTGGGACGCCCGGCGCGTCAGCAATAGCTTTCTTGGCAGCGGGTGAAGTGAAAGCCTCTTTAGCGACCATGACTCTTGAGCCCATAAGGAAACCGTCAAAGGGCATTGGAGGATAGTTGAACTTAGTAGACCATTCACCGGTCAAGTAAGGGTAGGTATCAACATGTGAACCAAAACCGGAGCCGGCTACGAGAATGATGTTCCTCTGGCGTCTCAGCTTGGAGTACATCTGGAGAACAGGTGCATGGAAATCCTCAAAAGAGTGATGTCCACCGCCACGACCACCAGTCCACTGGACAATGATGGGGAAGGTCGGGTTAGCCTTAGCGATGGCAACACACGTGGACAGAGCATCAATAGAGCCTGGCTTGAAAGAAATATGCTTGAGACCAAGGTCGCGAATGTATCCGTTGGCAACTTCGACAGAAGGGACACCAGCGCCAATGGTGAGACCCTCAATTGGGAAGCCTTCCTTTCTGAGGCGCTCAATCATGGGGATGCACCACTGCAGCATAACAGGGTTGACGTAAAGGACATTGAGAGAGATGCCAGAACCAGGAACAATGTTGGCTTCAATCTTGTCAAGGGCAGCCTGAAGTCTTGTCGGAGAAAAGTAACCACCTCCAGCCAACTCAATCGAATAACCAGCATTCAGAGTGGCGGCAACAAGCTCTGGGTGAACAGTTGTAGGGGTCATGCCAGGAACCAAGAGGGGAGGTCTGCCCAACAGTCTAGAGTACTTGGTGTCAACAAATACCTTACCAGAAGCAGTCTTGATAAGCTTAGGGGAAAATTCCTTGACCCAATCAGAAGCGTACTTGACAGACTTGTCTTCACGATCAAATAGCTCTTGCTTATAGCCAAACTCCTCATCAGACAGCGAACCATCAAGAACACCAAAGAGAATACCTCTAACACCAGTACCATCCTTGTTACGCTGAGTGAGTGAACCCAGACCAGAGAGGCCACCAGGTCCAAAATCAATGAGATGAGTAGACTTGGCCTTAGTAGCGACCTCCCAGTGTACGGGCAGGCTGTTGATGAGGTCAACGACGCGTTGAATGATAGACTCCGAACCGTATTCCTGGAAGTTTTTGCCATCAAAGGTGTCATAGACTGGAATAGAGAGCGATGCGCCAGTGAAGTCAACGTTGGCAGCCTTGAGATCAGCGAGAACCTTCTCGGTAGCACCTCCCAGCAGGTGAGAGTGGAAAGGCGTTGAGACACGGAGAAAACGCGAAGAAAACTTGAGCTTTCTCTCGGAGTGCGGGACACGGGCCTGGTCAAGGCCCGTGGGGGCCTTTGCCTTCCTGAGGGTAAGGTTGAGACCGTAGAGAGACTGTGGAGGGCCGGTCACCACCATGTTTCTAGCACCGTTGAGCAAGGAAATGACAATGTGCTTCTCTTGGGGAAGATGGGCATTGGTCTTGTCAACAAAAGACTGGAGCTGCTTCTCAGAGAGACCTGCGACGGAAAGCATCGGCGAAGGCTGACCCTCACCGTTCTGCACCGAGTCCTCCTGGACGGTTGGGGGCAAAGAGGTAAATGGGTAGTATTCGACGGCACGAGCACCGATACAGAAGAAAATGACCATAGACTTGAGCGCACTTTCGTAGAAAGAGTCCCAGTCATCAGCGGCGGAGATGGCGACCGCGGTGATAAGGCCCTGGGAATGGCCAGTCACACCGGAAAGGTACTGGGTGAGCTCACCTGGAGTGATACCGAGAACCTTAGCAGCGACGGCATAGTGAGCAAGCTGGATAACACCAATGACTGGGAGCGAGACAGCGGCATAAATAAGATAGTCCTGGTCCGGAGTCGTCTCCGGGTGCATGAGCCACTTGACAATGTCGAGACCCTTTGTGTAGATTTTAGAGGCCGCAGGGTGGGAGGCAGCGAGTTGATGCAGTTTGGCGCCAACCAGCTTGATGAAGTCGCCAACCATGCACTCATACGTGGACCAAATCTCTCTGAGCTCATCAAAGTAGTCCTCGGAGATACCTTGGCCACCGAAAATTGCCTGCATGGTAGCCTCACCGTTGGAGATGGCTTTGAGAAGGGCCGACTCGTGAGCCTTGATTGGTCTGTTGAGGACCAGGCGGGCTGTGTAGTAGTTCTTGACCAGGTTCTGGGCCTTGGCGACAGTGGTGAAGGAGTTCTCCGTCTGCTGGAGAGCGACGGCGATTGCGTGGACGTCGTTACCGCGCATGTAGCGAGTCTCAAACTCGGTCACGGCAAGAGCGAGCACATCATCGTATGGGCCGGGCTCGTCGTCAACCAGTACGGAGACAAAGCCAAGAAAACGGCCCAGGAGCTCTGCGGGCGAGGACGGCTCATCATCGCCAGCCAGGTCCTCAGTTGCCGCGGGCAGGGAGGAGAGAAACTGGTCCTTGAGCTGTGAGGAAACGAGATAAAGAGACGTTGGGACTAGCAGGGTATGTTCAATGGAACCATGGGAAAAAACCAGCGGGCGCTGGGTAGCGGCCGACTGGGGGGTGGAGATTCCTGTGTACATCTGAGTTAGTTTTTGAATTTCATTGTGGGGCGGTGCCCCGGGTCGATATATCCGTTTTTAGCGCGGGTTTGTTGGCCGGCAGAAAGTCCGGCAGGGGGGTTTTCAGCTGGGCAGTGGAGCTAAGATGCTTGGCGGAAATTACTGGCCTGATGAGAACAGCAAATACCTGGATCACATGGCGCGAATGACAAGTTACCTTGCATAGACTCCAAGAGAAGCTGTAAGCTCAGCCATCGCAGCATGACAAGCGAGGCATGCTGTCCCTGACCCACCACCCAACAACGTTGGACTGACGCCTGCCGCGTGCTCACCTTGCTATGGCCATTGTAAAAGAGGGAAGCTGAGCCATTGATGCGGCAGGTCACGGGCAAAAAAAATCTCTTTTGTGGAGAGATTTGTAGTAATGCACGCCGAGAACTCCAGAGCGCTGCCACAAATCTGACCATTTGCACCACTGTTTCGCTTGGCTGCCATTGTTGAGGCGCCTCACACGCCCGACCGCATGCATAATTTTCCCCCCACCAACCGCGAGTAGCCGCATAAACTCAACACAAGCGCGGAAAAAACCGAGCAGTGCTTCCGGGGGCCACGCAGTAGGCGCGCCGCTCGTAGTCCACCAGGCCAGAAATTTGCCAGCACCACTAGAAATCTGGCTAGGGCCAAGGAGGACCGAGTTGGACCAGGCTGAAGATTGGCATGGGAAAACCGACAATGGGTTGGCACTGGCTTGGCGCCCTAGATATAGCGCCATAGAGCACTATTATCTTTACTTACCCGATTCACAAAAATCTGCTAGCGAGTCACAGGACGAAACCAACGGGGGCAGGTGCCTGTTGACTTATATTAGCCTGTTCCCTGGGGTGCTCAACGCTTGTTGAGCCCAGGCTGTCTGCTGTTGGGGAGCATTGTCTCCGGAAAAAGCAACGACGAGATGAGGTGTGCTCCTACCTTCAGGGGAGAACTGGGAGTCTGGGTTGGGAGTTGGTTGGGATTTAGAGAGGACGATAGAGCGAGAGGGTTGGTGGGGATGAGTTTGACCCGTACGAAAAAAAATAAAGAGGAGTGTGGCAACTGGTGAACGGGGTGTCAGCAAGCTGAAGGCGTCAGCTGCTCAGCCAATTGTCTCTAGAGAGACTCTCGTTACACTTCACGGTCTACTCAGCATCTACGAATCATGCCTCTAATGCCCTTCAGAAGAAATAGAGGCGCAATAGGCCAAGTACCTGACACCTTGGGCCCGCGCGCTTTCCCCAGCCCGTATCTACTGATATGTAGTGGCTCGCGTTGCACGTCACTAAAAATGGGTGTACAGTCTAGCATCACCGCCAAATGGCCCACACTAGTCATTCAGATTGAGGAGAGTTGTCTTCTTGTCATTGCATTGCACTTCTGCGAGCGCACAATTTGCCGCCCCCTGCCAATTTTGCCTGTGCTGCCAGCTTTCCCGTCATATCCCAGATTCGCTCCGTGTGGGACAGCAGCGGCAGCCTTGTTGGGTTCGTTTTGGGTGCGTTTACTACGCTGTCAGAGGGGCACCACCAATAAGGACGGTTGCGTTAAGCCAACATGACGGATGCACGATTCGAAGGCCGAATTCAACCACGTTCTCTTTGCCGTAGCGATAGCGGATTTTCCGCATGGGCTTGCCCCTGCTGCATCCCAATTGTTGGCCTTTACTGGCACTGCTTAGCAAAGCCCCCCAAACTCAACACCCAACGCACTCAGTGGCGGCCAAAAGCACATCACTCCCTCAATTTTCCAAATCCCAACACCTGCTAACGTTCCTCCGGTTGGGTCTTCTCCCAACACTCTCTGGGCCGCGTGCGTGCAGCTGCGGGCGACACTCCCGGCTCTGCTCCTTTGACCCGAACACAGCCCCCCAACGAGGAGATATACGCGAAGGCGGCGAGAGGAGGGCGGCGAGGGGGCAGGGGTGGCGCCGAACGCAGGCTCGATAGGCTACTTTGTAGGACTGGCCAAAACCAAAAAAAATAATCATGATGGGCCACCACGGCATTCTAAGCAGCGAAAGAGTAATGGTGACGTAGCAGAGACTAAAAAAAACAATGCGATTTCCGCGGATCGAACGCGGGACCTCTAGATAACTAGTAGCAGGCTGAAGTTGACTTCAGTCTAGCGCTCTCCCAACTGAGCTAAAACCGCATCTTATATCGAAAAGCGGCTGGAGTTAACTTCAGTCTGGCGCTCTCTCAACTAAGCTGTTTCGGGAAGCGCTTCCCAGGGCTTCACAGCTGTTTTAGGGGAGGCCTACGGACTCAGGGAACCTCTTGATATCAAGAGGACTTGAGCTTCTGCAGGATTTAGAGTGGTGAGTATTCACCACTGTTGGTTGGTAGTGTGGAGTGTGGGTTTTGTTACCTTGGGGATTTCCCTACACAGCATATTCATTGGGACATGCCCTGCTGTGTAATTAGCAGACATACTACCAGACACGAGAGACAACTAGTAGGGTTATAAAATGGCATGAATGATAATAGCTAGAGTGAAGAGCAGTTTGAATTAGAAAGACCGTCATTTGCCCTTTGGTCAAACGCTTTAAACGCAGTAATTATAATAAATTGATAAATGATTTTTTCAATCAACAAATGCAAAATCCGTCTGGCCGGTATAATGAACTCAGTTAATTGAGATCCTCAAATGTTTTTGCTTAATTGGACTTCTCGGTTGTACTGAAACTTGGGAATCATATTTCGCTTTTTAGTAAGTAGCCCATTCCTTTCACGCCTCACACGTGGTGGCAAGTGTTAGCCTGAACCAAGCTTCGCCGACTAGAATGGCCAACGAGAATGGCCAACTAGACTTGGCCTGTACCAAGCTCGCCCAGTGGACTTGCCTCGCCCAGTAGCCTTGGGCCTCGCCCAGTAGCCTTGGGCCTCGCCCAGTAGCCTTGGGCCTCGCCCAGTAGCCTTGGGCCTCGCCCAGTAGCCTTGGGCCTCGCCCAGTAGCCTTGGGCCTCGCCCAGTAGCCTCATCCAGTGTCTACTTATCGCGCCAGCATGATTCATGGTTAGTCACCGCTGTCGAGCTGTGCACAGCCGCGCATAGTTCTATCCCTATAAAGCAGTGTGATATCGCCATATATAGCAGGTGGCTTGATGGACCTTATCGAGGGTTGGGCTATCGTCGGCAAAAATACGAAAATACGGTGGGGTATAAAATAGGCGCAGTGTAAAGATGGAGAAAACACTTTGAAACATAACAAAACATCATGTCGCTCAAGTACGACTATACCGGAAAGACAGTGATCGTCACGGGCTCCTCACGAGGCATTGGCCGCTCTATTGCCCTTGCCTTTGGCGAGGCCGGTGCCAATGTGGTGGTGGCGCACGCCACACCAGGCTCGGCCGCCAGTGCCGGCGACGTCGCCAAGGCCATTGAAATTGCTGGGGGGCGTGCTGTGGTCGTTTGCGGCCCGATTCAGTCGCCTGACACCTGCTCAAAACTGGTTGATGCTGCTGTGAAGCTTTCTCCCGTAGGCAAAGTAGACATTCTGGTCCATAATGCTGGCCACGGCGACGATTGCCCGCTAAAGGACTTGACAGAAGAGTTTTATCAGGTCCAAATGGACACCAACGTGAAAGGTCCCATTCTCTTGACTCAGAAGGCATTATCACACCTCGCAAAGGAGTCTAGAATCGTCATGTTGTCGTCGGTGTCGGCTCGTCTTGGCCTGCCTTACTCCACCGTCTACGCTGGCACCAAAGGTGCCCTCGAGAGCATTGCTAGAGTCTGGGCTCAAGAGCTCGGCAAAGGCTACAACTGCACTGTGAATTGTGTGAACCCAGGCCCGGTGAACACAGATATGTGGCCGGACTCGTGCGAGAAGGAGACTCTGGACTACATCAACCCGATTATTGAGCGCACTCCTGCGGCACCCCGTCTCGGAGAAGTGGAGGATATCGTGCCGCTGATTATGTTTCTAGCAAGCGAGGGTGCTCGTTGGGTCACCGGCTCCACGCTATGCGCGAACGGAGGCATGACTTTTGTGTAGTTGCAATCCATGAATTGAATTATTGGTGGCTTGCGATTGGCGGAGGACACGGCAGTCCGTGTTGTGGGAAGGGGAAGGTGTGAGGAGCCATCAGATTTGTGCCCGCCGTGGGGGAGCGAAGAAACACTGAATATCAACAACAAAGGCCTCTGCCGCTTGAGATAGGAGACTCAAGTCTGTGAATGTCCTTTATTGGCTCTGGTTAACAAAGTTGCGTGTGCTGGAATGAATTTTTTTCCGTCCAAGGCGCCGGGGTATGTGCCCCCGTCACTATGAACCATAATCAGAGGGCTAAGCAAGTACTATGAACTAAAACTCCTCAAGCAACCGATAGTGAGGTGCTGAAATCCCTTTTGGATCCGTGTCCTTCTGACTCGCCTTTGGGGATTCACTACCAAACGCCAAGAGGGACATCTCGGCTGCCATGGGAAGATCGGCGGTGGGCTGAGGGACAAAGAGTAAGTATGCCAGTGGAAAGACCTTCCCCGCACCGTTGTTACTCCCACGGATGAGCAGCTGACCCCGTTCGTTTGGGTTTTCAGCCGTTGACCCCAGGGTTCACGTCAGGCGAGATCGGCACGATGCGCGGCGCACGGCTCTCGCTGTCTCAGCACAGTGTAATACGAGAATGGCGTGCTAAGAGCGTTCTGCCGCGACGCTTTTCACATCGCAGAAACATTTGCGTCTGGCGTCACGGCAACATGTGCGATCCTAGCAGTGGGCAAAAAGTCACTCGCAAGGACCACTTGGCTGTTCGCGTTAAACGCTACACGAGCCGTGCGAGAGGTTGCAGCCAAAAGGAGACAATCAGCCACAGCTCCAACTCAACTGATAACGAGTATCGCGCGTTTGACTTCAGAAACGGAGCAGTGCTGGGCCAGATTATGCAGGCGTTGCCATGCAAACGCAAGGCAGGCGGGCATTCTTGCGTCGCCCATCCTCAAAAGGCAACGATGGGCATGCTCCAGAGCCGTGGAGGGCAGCTTGGCGATGGGTACTGTGGGAGACCTGGAATTATACTCCGCGGCTGCCATGACCAGGGTATGAAATGCTCTGCTATCAGGTGTCTCGATTGGTTGAGGGAAGAGTTTATCACTGGAAGAGTTTATCACTGACTCTTTGCGGGAAATCCTCGGCACCTCAGGACCCGCCGCGAGGGTCGGATGGGTTTCCTGCAGAGTGCCGTACGAAAATGTGTGCCAGTGGGTCCAGGTGCCTCGAATTGTGGAAGACGCGGTTGGCTGGTTGTTCGAAGGCTGGCTAGGCCAGATGCTGCGCGACGGACTCACGACAGTCTGGCAGCATATCGCGATAAGCCTATTTGGCATTTGCAAATTAGCGGCTAGCTCCGCTTGACCAGGTCTAGGGCCATCTTCCCTGCGGCTGGTTGGGTTGAGCGAAAAAGGAAAGGATGGCCCAGAGGCTCTTGGGCTGAACAGGAACTCGGAGCGTTGGCACGAGAGAAATAGCCGCCTCCAAAGGCTGCCCTATCGCCAGCTTCCACCGCCAGCTGTCTCCAGGGCGTTCGCTCCGTACGGCAGTTTGTGAAGCCGCAGTGACGTAGTTTGAAACCTATCTAGATAGCCATCCGGGTGTCGGAGTAGCGGCCGAGCTCGGAAGGTCTCTCCAGACGCAGCTTAGATAGTGAATATGTTGCCAACGGTACTGTAGGCGTACCCCAGGTGCGTCGTCTGGTTATGCTTGCGCTAATGGGCCACAGGCATTGCGTACGGCGTGGCCCGTTCAGGGGCACGGCTCTAGGCCAAATGTCCCCATCACACGACCAGAGGGGGGCACCTGAAAGGCGGTTAATTAATCGCGCTGACGGCTAGATAGCAAGAGCTGTGGCGGAAACGCACCGTGTGGTTGGCTATCGAGCTTGAACTGCACTCTAGCCGCCCAACAGCCGCCCTCTCGCTTCCCATCCCTCTCGCTTTCCTCCTTCCCCTGGGACGAACGGCTCCACAAAGCACGAAAAATATTGTGTACGGCCCCATCCCAAAGGCCTGCTGCAGCTTGAGATTGCCTATCACGTCGAGGTGCATGAAACTGAGGCCAGACATTTGTAGGAAGGTTGCGTGCGGCTGGAAGTGGGAGCCGGCGCGCTGATGGACAGGGGCAATTCAGCGGGGCCGCACCAAACGGCGTCGACGGTGAACTCCGTCTACCAGAGACAAGATATCTTGTCTTGCCGTCTCTTACACTCTCATCCACTGTGCTGGCCCATATCTCTGCCCACCTGAAATATATGCAAGGGCAGACGCCGTGCGTATGGTGCCAGCCCTTTCTCCTATTGAAGCTGTCCCGTCTCACCCAGCGGGACGCACAAGATGAGGCCGTATAGCTTATTCCGGTAAGCTGGTCGCTGGCAGATAAGGCTGTGAGCCGTATGCCGTGCATGAATCCTGCATAGATGTGCAGCTAGCCTGGCCCAGGAGATAATGGTCCTACACGAGAGCGATCGCAGTCCAACCAGCAGCCAGAGTATAAATATACACTCAGCTGCTCCACCATTTGACCGTTAATCAGTTCTATTATCCTACAATGTCCTCCACCGATTCCTTGGAGAAGAATGACGGCATCACTGCCGTTGTCTCAGATAGCAAGGCCGTACTGGGCCTCTCTGAGATTGACAAGCACAACCTTGCTGAGCGTCTCGGCCATAAGGCTGAAGACGATCACGTTGCTCCCGCTCAGGATATCGAGTTCATCTTTGATAAGATTGTAGAGCTCTCTGAGGAGGACGCCATCGACACTCTCAAGTGGGCCGAGCACTACTATAAGGACGACTGGAATTTCCCTTCCGATACCAAGGCTAAACTGGAGAAACTCATTGGCGGTCCTGATAACTACGACACATACGATGACTATCTTTTTGAACTCAAGACCGAGGCCGCTCTTCTCAAATACTCCTCTCCTTACCCGGAGGTGCGTGCAATTTCTGACCCTTATGATGACCCGACCCTTCCTGTCGAGACGGTCAGATCTTACTTCCTCGGTCTTGCTTGGGCCTGCATTGGCATGTACGTGAACAATTTCTTCATGCCTCGTTTCCCTTCCATTTCCCTTACCTCGTCAGTTATCCAGCTGCTTATGTACCCATGCGGTGTTGCTCTTGCTTATATTCTTCCCGACTGGGGTGTGACCGTTCGCGGTGTTCGTCACACTCTTAACCCTGGTGCTTGGTCTTTCAAGGAGCAGATGTTTGCAACTATCGTTTTCAATGTTGCGATCACCACTCCTTACGTCTACTGGAATATTATGGTTCAGAAGCTTCCCATGTTCTACAACGTCAGCTGGGTTACTTTTGGCTACCAGATTATGCTTACTTTAGCTAACCAGTTCATGGGCTTTGGATTTGCTGGTTTGCTTAGGCGCTTTATTGTTTACCCGTCCAGAGCCATTTTCCCTACTATTTTGCCTACCCTTGCTTTGAACAGAGCTCTTACCAAACCTGAGAAGAAGCAGACCATTAATGGATGGAAAATTTCATCTTTCTCATTCTTTTGGATTATTTTTGCATGTTCATTCTGCTATTTTTGGATCCCTGACTACTTGATGCAGTGCCTCTCTACTTTTAACTGGATGACCTGGATTGCCCCCGACAACTACAACCTGGCTGTCATTACCGGCTCGAACATGGGAATGGGCTACAACCCTATTGCTACTTTTGACTGGAACATTATTTCTGCACTTTTCAATCCTCTTGCTGTTCCCTTCTGGTCTGCTATCACGATGTACAGTGGTTCTTTCGTTGCTGGCCTCTGCATTATTGCCGTCTACTATACCAACACCAAGTGGACTGCTTACATGCCGATCAACGTTTCTTCAGTTCTTGATAACGTCGGTAACAGTTACAATGCTACTAGCGTCATCACAAATGGCAAGCTCAACGAAACACTTTACGAGAGTTATTCTCCTCCCTTCTATACTGCCGGAAACCTGGTTGTGTACGGTGCATTCTTCCTCGTCTACCCTCTCAATTTTATCTACTGCTACGGTAACCAGTGGTCTATGATTCGAGACTCGTTTACTTCTGCTTGGTCAGCTCTGAAGACTCGTAAGGGTCCTTTTGAGGATGCCAGAGAGCCTCACTGTGTCATGATGTCCAAGTATAAGGAAGTACCAGATTGGTGCTACTTCATTGTTCTTATCATCTCGCTTATTTTCACCATTGTTATCGTTGAAGTTTGGAGAGGTGTCGAGACCCCTGTTTGGATCATCTTCATTATTCTTGGTATAAACCTTGTCTTTTTGCTTCCCATGTGCATTATGCAGGCTACTGCAGGTACAATGGTTGGTCTCAACGTCGTTATTGAACTGATTACTGGATATATTTTCCCTGGTAACCCTGAGGCTCTTATGTTTGTTAAGGCTTTTGGCTACCAGATCGACGGCCAGGCTGAGTCTTATATTTCTGACCAGAAGCTTGCTCACTACGCAAAAATTCCTCCTAGAGCTATCTTTAGAGGCCAGCTGATTTCCACATTCATCACCAGTTTCATCTCTGTTGCTGTTACTAATTGGCTTATTGCGAACATTGATGGTTTGTGTACCGCTGACCAACCTCAAAAGTTTAACTGCGAGAGTGACTCGGATATTTACTTTGCTTCTTCTGTCATGTGGGGCCTTATTGGACCTAAGAGAGTCTTTGGACAGCTCTACCCCTTCCTTAAGTGGTGCTTTTTTATTGGCTTTCTCCTTGGTCTTTTCTGGCTCATTTTTGAGAAGTTTGGTCCTATCGTTGTCGCTAAAGCTAAGGCTTCTATGAAAGAGGAGACTTTCAACTTCTATGATAAGTTTGTCTTTAACGTGTTTCGTATCATTGGAAAGGTCCAGCCGGTCGTGTTCACCACTGGTTGGTTGAATTGGGCTCCTTACAACATGTCTTACTTGAACGCCACCATCTACGTTTCCTTTGCTTTCATGTTCTACATCAAGAAGCGCTATCAGGCCTGGTGGGAGAAGTACACCTACGTTCTCTCTGCTGGTTTGAGTGCTGGTGTTGCATTTTCTGCAATCATCATCTTCTTCGCTGTGCAGTATCATGAGAAGGATGTTAACTGGAATGGTAACAACATTCCTTTCGACGGCCAGGATGGTGCTTATCTGCCTTTGCTTGACCTCCCCGAGCGTGGCTACTTCGGACCTGAGATCGGCACGTTCCACTAGAGAACTTGCTGGTTTGATTTCATTTGTAAAAACACGTAATGTAATAGGATTGTGTTTGATTCCTTAAAACTTATATATGACTCTATTCCAAGGTGGATCGACTGTATCGTCATGCTTCCTTTTTCAAAAGGGATTAATAATATACTCAGTCTTAGCAGCTCTTTTAATCATTCAGCTGCGAGCATTTGATGCTGCAACAGATCACTTATATGAAATGATTATTTGAATGTTACGTTTCTTTTGGGGCTTTCGTCAACGGTTAGCTGAAACACATCGGGCCGTGTATAGTGGCCAGAGGTGTCTAGATCATATCGAGCTCTCGTGATTTCGGTAGTGTCCACATCGGCCACCAGCAGACCCTCTCTACCAATGAGAGGACCAGCTACAATTTCACCGTATGGATCCACAATAATCGAGGCACCCCTCATGAGGGGTCTGTCGTCATCCCACGAATTGACCTTGATATTGAGCTCATTAGGGGAAGGAACGTAGGGACAGCAGGAGATGACAAAGCAGCGGCCTTCAGTTGCAATCGTGCGCATAGTTGACTGCCAGATTTCTCTCTCGTCGACTGTCGGCGCACAGTAGATCTCCACCCCCTTAGCATACATTGTCGCTCTCAACAGAGGCATGTAGTTTTCCCAGCAAATGACGGCTCCAACTTTACCCGCGGAGGTGTCCACGACAGGCAGTGTTGAACCATCACCCTGGCCCCACACCAGGCGCTCCATTGCGGTGGGCATGAGCTTTCTGTGCTTCGCCACATAGCCCTCCGCCGGGGTTACAATAATGGCTGTGCAGTACAGAGTGGTACCTTCCTTCTCAATGACTCCAACGACCAGCGAGGCACCGGTTCTCTTCGAGAGGGTAGCCAAAGCGTCTGTCTCCTTGCCGGGAACATGAATAGCCGACTTCCAGTAGTCCTCGTATTCGACACGACCCTCCGGAGTGCGGAAGCCCATCAGAGTTCCAAAGTGTGTTCCCTTGGGGTATCCCCCAAGGGTTGCCTCGGGCATGAGTACAAGCTCGGCTCCCGATTTCTTGATCTCATCCTCAAACGAGAGAATGTGTTCAACTGTAGCAGCGGTACCTCTGTGCGAGGAGATTTGGAGAGCTGCGATTTTCGTCATTTGTAAGGTGCTCGGGAACGTTTTTTAGTCTAAAAATGCACGTTATAACGTTCACTCGGCTCGAAAGATAGCATATTGGCTACCGTTTTCCGAGCCGTCTGCAATTGCCCGCTTGGGATTGAGCACGGCTATCGGTCCCCTTGGCATTGGGAGAGCTTTGGTGGGAGCTCCGAAGACGGCGGACAGAAAGGTGGTGTCAAGATGCAGAGAGTTGAGGCAGATAACAGGGGAATACCCAATGCAGAGCGAGAATAGATCAACTTGGGCAAGAAGATTGTCGGCTATGGTCTTTTTTTTTTTTACCTTCTCCGTAGAAACAGAGTCGTTGTGCAGACTTCTGCTGCAGTTGAAGTAAGTCAGGAATCACGCCTTCCCCCGCCTGACTTCGTGCAGGAAAATCCATGCCGCATGCCATCAAATAGTCATAGTACTGTAACGGTGAGGTTACAGTGAAGTCCGTTGCTAGGCTGCCTCCGCAAATTCCCTGATCAATACACCCATGCATGCCTCTAATTGGTCCCACACCAGGGCTCTGTGTTCCTCCTCGGGCAAGGACGAGAATCTGTGAGCTATCATCATGATAGTATTGGTGTATGTGTAGATACAGATCACTAGCTAATCTCTTCTGGCTCATAGTTGGCGATAGCATATGACTGCCACCCAGATGCCGCGATGGCAAATGCCCTGCCTTTCATGCTAACTTGTGTTGGTTTTTCCAGGACAACGTCGCGAAACGCATGTTCTCGGTATTCTCCGCCATACGTCGCAGGGTCGTCGCCATGACCGAGACAACCACAGCCATGCGACTCGACCCCCCAACTGAGTACAGTGCCGTCCTTGGTGAGTGCCAAAAGATGATAGTCACCAGCAGCAATGGATAAGCATCCAATATGCTGCAGTTCCGACAGCACTTGAGGCATCGCTTTGCCAATGTATCCACAGTAAACCTCATCACTATCAGAGACAACTGCAAAGTTAAACTGCGTACCAGTGATGCTTTTGAAAGAACCCTTATCGTCTGAATCAGAGGCCAGACGCCGCTCAAACTCCACTAAAGGTGCTGGCGTACAAGCCCTCGCCTGCTCCAAATTATCAATATTGGTGACGGACAGGAGACCACCGCTTTTAGTCACAAACACGACACAGCTGTCTCCGCAAAATAAATCAGTGGCTTCCTGCGAATTGGGGATTACTGCGTATTCAACCTGGATAGGTGTTTTATCTTGTTCCCACTGCACATCGGACAAGTACCACACAATGAGGCCAATGCCATCGACAATGGCTGCAGACATGTTCCAGCCACCAACAATCTTGACTATCCGGGTCGTATCAAAATCAAATTGTAGCTCAATACCGGGATAGCCAAAAGACTCGTCCCATTGCCAGACATGGGAGTGTGTGTCAATTGCCATGACATGTCCACGACCAGAGGTCACCACTACAAAACGGCCAGTACCACCTGCCGTGTGCAGGACTTTGGCAGCAAGTCGCTCCCTGTAGTTGAGAGGTGGTTCAATGAGTTCCTTGGCGATTCCCTTCTCAATTCCACTGTCCTCGTCATTTCGGCGGAACACCGGCGTAATGGTTGATCGAGGGGGACCATGGAGGGGAACAATTGTATGAGGAAGAATACGAGCGCCAACTGGGAATGGTACACGAGGAGCCCGTGGCGGCAAAACATTCCCTTGGCCCTCTGTAAGTCCGTGCATGGGATCCGTTGGCGCTGCACGTCGTCGCCTAGGGCGGGTTTTAAGATCTCCAAAGCCATAAAGAACACCTTCAGTGTCTAGAGCAACTACGGTGTATCCTCCAGCAGCAATATCGACGATTGATTTGCCTTTCAGCGATGGAACAAGCTGCGGTCTGCTAGCTGAACGCACTTCAATTCCTAGCCTCCCACCCTCGCCCTGGCCCCAGGCAAAGAAGGATGCTTTTGCACGTGATCTGAACACATCAAGCCAGTTAGCCCCGCTGGCCAGTTTGTAGCTTCCGTATCGTTTGCTGTAAAGAGCATGCCATACATGTGGATCGAGGGTAAGGTGATACCACGCTTTGGAGGTGAGTCCGAGGTTCAGTAGATCACGTGTATCCAGTAGCGGCAGAATTCTCGCCACCAAAACGTCGTATGGGATGTCCTGGAGCTGTACCATGGCCAAATGACGTGGTTGGTAAGAGGATACCCCAGCTAGTGAGCGATGACCGTGGGGTGACTAGCGGCGAACGTGCGGCTGTGAAGCAACCTCTTGCTAGCCCCGAATTGCCACTATTTGGGTTGGCTTATCGCTTTTCCGACGGCAAATATTCGGATATGCAAAGTCCATATCAAGCACGGGGAACAGTTGTTTCGATTTGACTTATGTATACCTAGCGTGCTGAGTCACGTGCAATGGCTCACCACTTCTCTCTAGCCTTCTTCTCGTCCTCCAGAATCATGAGCGAGATGATGGAGTCAGCAACCTGTGCAGCCACAATGGAGGTTCTCTCGTCAGGGGTGTCGAACGGAGGAGCAACCTCGACAACATCACCACCCACGACATTGAGGCCCTCAAGACCGTCAAGGACGGTGAGGAGCTCTCTAGAAGACCATCCACCAGGCTCAATGGTACCGGAGGCACCGGCAAAAGCGGGATCAAGCGAGTCGACATCTACAGTGATGTACACTGGAGTATCACCGACTCTGGCTTTGATCTTGTTGATGACCCCCTTCATGCCAATTTCATCAATGTCACGGGCAAGAATACGGTCAAAGCCGCAATCGATGTCGTGCTGAACGTCCTTGGGGCCGGGGTATGGGCCTCTGATGGCAGCGTGAATACAAGTGTCAGAGAGAAGGCCCTTCTCATGGGCCCAGTGAAGATAGGTACCGTGGTTAAGAGACTGGTACTCAGTGATGTTACCACCAAAGTAGTAAGGATCCCAAGTGTCAAGATGGGAGTCAATGTGAATAACAGAGAGCTTACCCCAGTTCTCGTAGGCAGCCTTGAGGGCGGGAAGAGTGATAGTGTGGTCGCCACCAAGAGTGAAGATCTTGGGATGCTTGTTTTTGTTGTTCTTGGTTACAGCATGCTTTCCGGCGGCACGGTTAGCTCTGTAGATCTGGTCCAGAGCAATTCTATTGTCAAGAGGCGTGACAGGAGCAGAACCGCAGTCAACAATCTTGGCCCAGTTCTTGTAAGGGTTGAAGCCTTTCTTGTAGACAGAATAGGCGGGCGCCAGTCTTCGAGAACCAAGGCGAATACCAGAGGGACCGAATCTAGCACCAGGACGGTAAGAAACACCGGAGTCAAAGGGTGCTCCAACAATGGCAATGTCAAAGTCCTCCTCCTCGAACTTCTCAGGGTCAAAGCAAGAGACGAAAGGAAGGTGAGCAAAGGTGTCAATGTAACCGAACTCACCACCGCGATAGAGGGTAGCAGTACCATTGAGATCACGGAGATCATCCGGGTCAGGGTACTGGTAGACGTCGTTAACCTTCAAAATCTGCATCTCATCAGAGAGAGGTAGGGGAGCCTGCTTCTTGGCATTGTCTGGATGGCCTTGAACACCAGGCATGTTGAGGAAGTCTCCGTAGTAGGCGTCAAGGAAAGACTTGCCCTCCAGGGACTGACCTCTCATGTCGTTGTTGCTGACGTGAGAATCACAATCGCAAGAAAGCACAACCTGCTCATCCTTGGAGATGTGGATGGCATTGATGACAGCAAGGACAGAAGCAGCGGTAACGACTGAAGTGAACTTCATTGGTGAATTGCTGGAGCTTGATTAGACAAGTAGAGAGGCTTATATAGACTTGAACACGGAAACCTCAACAAGGGCGATCCTTGAAAGAGAAGGTGATTCCGCACTGCGATCCGCCATTCCACGCTTGGGCTCTAACCGCAAATGCTCTACAATTATCTTTCTTCAAATGGATATAAATCCCGATGTATCAGCTGTATCAACGACCTATCAAAGCGCGCTAACGCAAGGCCGGCTGCCTAGGACGATGAGATTAGACGAAAAAGGATTGTAATTGCGAGATAATTGGTATTGGTCATGCAGGACACACGAGGAGAGTGGGGCAATCTCAGGTTTAACTAATCAGGACGCTTCAGCGCGGCTTCCGCTTTCCCAAACTAGTCTAGCTCAACAGGCTGGACTCATTATGATGTTTGGCGTCTTACACGAGGAAGATAGTCTTTGGTGGCTCTTGAGACGGAGAATGTCGGCAGAAAAGGAGCGATAAGTAAGTTAATTTGATTTTCTACTATAACTTTTTGTGAGACGTACTTGCCATCCTGGCTGTCTGTACCTGCACAATGTCTCCTCGAGCTCGGTGCATGTTGCCACATCAAGAAAGAATAGCGACGCTAAGTACTTCCAAAAACGGAAATTATTGCGTCTTTGCATTACGACCGTCAGGCACATTTGAGTCAATCCGGGAGCCGCCGGCCGCACCGTTTGCGATTGCCGCCCACGACGGCAGGCCATGGTGTTGCCCCATTTGAGCACGCTAAAACTTGTCATAGACTGCCGTCGCAAAAGTTCCCCTTTTCTCCTTATCAGCAACTCGGTCCTAGTGAGTTTTTTTCACCTGCCGCGCACTGTCCTTTGGCACCTACTGAAAAGTCCCCCCGCCGCCTGCCTGCTGCACCGATAGATAAAAAAAGACATAGCCGCCGTGTCTGAAGAAAGAATTACACACGACACCCATCTTCAGGCCGATGACTGTAGTGGAAAATGAGCCTCTTCTTGGCCGCAATGACGCAGACTATGGTACGGGGAGACCTGGAAAGCTGGAGTCCGACGTCTCGTCCCAGAAAGAGCTACGCAGCATTGTCAAGGCTTCTCTGCCCTTGACAATAACATTTTTTTTGCAGTACTCACTGTCCGTAACGGCCATTTTTTCGGTAGGTCATCTTGGTAAGCAGGAGCTGGCTGCTGTCTCGCTCGCCATCATGACCTTCAATGTGTCGACTGCCGTTTTCAATGGCATGGCGACATGCTTGGATACGTTTTGCTCTCAAGCCTATGGTGCTGGCCGTTTTGATCTTGTCAGCATGTATTTTCAGCGTTGCACTGCCATGATTTACGTTTTCACGCTCCCTATTTTTGTTCTTTGGTGGAATGCTGATGCTGCGCTCAGCCTCGTTGTGCCTGAGAAGGAGCTCACAGCACTTGCAGAGCAGTATCTCAAAGTGATATCTTTTGGTGCCCCTGGATACATTCTCTTTGAGTCGGGAAAGCGGTATTTGCAGGCGCAAGGCATTTTTGTGGCTGGTCAGTACTGCATGTTTATTGTCGCGCCAATCAATGTGATGCTCAATTACTTCCTTGTCTGGGACTCGCGATTTGGAATTGGCTACTTAGGTGCTCCGTTGGCGACCGCGATTTGCTTTTGGTTACTTCCGATTGGTCTGTTTCTATACGCCCGCTTCATTGACGGCTCCAAGTGCTGGTATGGTCTGCAACTTCGCGAGGCCTTCAGAAACTGGGGTCCCATGCTCAAACTGGCACTCAACGGCACGGCCATGGTGCTCTCGGAGTTTATTGCTTTTGAAATTCTGACGCTGGCTGCAAGTAGATTTGGTACGACCAATCTTGCGGCACAGTCTATTGTTTCTTCTCTGGCCTCACTTGCCTTCCAGGTGCCGTTTGGAGTTGCTGTTGCCGCGGCAACCCGCATTGCTCGCCATGTGGGTGCCGGGAAGATTTCCTCTGCTATCACTGCGAACCGTGTCACATTCTTCATGTCCTCGGCTCTTGGCCTTTTCAACGCTAGTGGTTTGATCATCTTTCGCAAGAGCATTCCCAGACTCTTCACATCAGATGAAGCCGTGTCTAGTGTCGCATCCAAAATTATTCTTGTGCTCGCTCTCAATCAAGTTTGGGATTGTCCAAATGTGCTACTCGCCGGCTGTCTGCGTGGCCAGGGACGCCAGCACATTGGTTCCATGCTGAATCTAATAGCCTACTATATTGTCGCAGTGCCCCTCGCCCTCACGTTTGCATTCAAGCTGAATTGGGAGCTTGTCGGTCTGTGGGGTGGTTTGGCCGTGGGTGTGTGCTTCTTGGCTGTTTCAGAAGCCTATTTCGTTATGGTCCGCTGCGATTGGAACGCCATCTATGCCGACTCCAAGGAGCGCAACTCGGTTCCTCAAGGTCACTAGAAAATTCAAGCACATGTGCATAAAAATCAAAAATATACAACAATTCATATCTATATATTCAAGATACACGATCAACAGGCTATCTCCCTCTTCACTCGCGCGCGAGTTTGGCTTCTCTGGAATAAGGTTTCACGACCAGCCGGCAGTCGCAATTCTTCCTGGCTCTTGTATCTTGGAAGTTTTCTTCAGCTTTTACACTATGGCGCAACAATGCATGAGTGAAAACGAAGAAAGATCTTCTGGCTTCCGCGATTCACCTGCAGCATTGTTCCGCGCTTGTCTGAGCGCCGGGTTGCGGAATCCGAATTAGGTCCCGGAGGTGGATTCACCTAGAAATGTTACATGATCTGGTGTGAAGTGCGCATCTGTAGCGCTTTGAAGTGTCCTAGATGCTAAAGAGTCTCAGAAAGGATGCATCGTCGAGAGAACCATTAACATCCATTATCTTTGCTTCGGGGTATATAATGGGTTGGAAGCCGTATTCTTCTGCCCATCCTCCAGCAAATGACTAAATCACTTGCACTTATTGCCCTTGCGGCCGCTTCCGTCGCCGCTGCTCCTCACGGGCAAGTCAACCCCCAGCCTGACAGTGCTAATGCCCTCGCCCAGTCTAGCGGCAAGTCGAGATCCGACTCTCGTGGTCTCTTCTCCTCTCTTTTTGCCAAGAGAGACGACGACTATGGAGATGCTGGTGGAGACGATTATGGCGATGCAGATTATGGTGATGCAGATTATGGTGATGACGATAGCGCAGACGTTGACGATAGCGCAGACGTTGACGATAGCGCAGACGTTGACGATAGTGCGGAAGTTGACGATAGTGCGGAAGTTGATGATAGTGCGGAAGTTGATGATAGCGCAGACGTTGACGACAGTGCGGAAGTTGATGATAGCGCAGACGTTGACGATAGTGGGGACGTTGACGAAAGTGGGGACGTTAACGAGCAAGATGACAGTGGAGATGCTGATGATGGTGCCTATGAGAACAATAGTGCAGATGCAGATTCTGTCGAGAGTACCGGCACTGAAGAAGGCAATTATGCTGATGACAGTGCTGATGCTGGAACTGATACTGATATTTCTGGGGACGCTTCTGGGGACCTCAATGCGTCCGATGATGACGCGGATGCTACTTCTGCGGACGACTCTGTCGACGCCAACGGTGTCGATAGTGCTAACACCGACTCTACTACTACTTCTGGTGAAGAAGAAAGCAAAGACACGTCTTCTTCTTTTGGTGATGAAGCCAGCAACAACTCTGATGATGATACTGATTTATCGGACGTCAGTACCACGTCCAATGATTATGGTGATACAAACGCTAGTGACGACTCTGATGCTGTCTCGAGTGGATTGGGCGAGACTAGCGCTGATTCGGAAACCGGCGTCATTGACAATGATTCTGAAGATGCTGCTGCGGATTCGACGGCCAATGTCACCTCTGATTCTTCCGGCGATGCAAGTGCCGAAAACGATGGTCATACTGCCAACAGCTCCGGTGATGCAGACGCAAATTCATCGTCAGATGCCACTGCCAACGGCTCCGGTGATGCCAACGCCAGCTCAGACTCGTCTGCTATTGCTGACGGCCCTGGTGATGCCAACGCCAGCTCAGACTCGTCTGCTATTGCTGACGGCTCTGGTGATGCCAACGCCAGCTCAGACTCGTCCGCCACTGCCAACGGCTCCGGTGATGCCAACGCTAGCTCAGACTCGTCCGCCACTGCCAACGGCTCCGGTGATGCCAACGCTAGCTCTGATTCATCTGCTATTGCTGACGGCTCTGGCGATGCCAACGCCAACTCAGACTCGTCCGCCACCGCCAACGGCTCCGGTGATGCCAACGCCAACTCTGAGTCATCAGCCACTTCCAATGGCTCCGGGTCGGCCAATGCCAACTCTGGTTCATCTGCCACTGCCAATGGCTCTGGTGATGCCAACGCTAGCTCTGATTCGTCCGCCAATTCCAGTGGCTCTAGTGATGCCAACGCTAGCTCTAATTCATCTGCTATCGCTGAAGGCTCTGGTGATGCTAACGCTAGCTCAGACTCTTCCGCCACTACCAACGGCTCCGGCGATGCCAACGCAAACTCTGGTTCATCAGCCACTACCAATGGCTCCGGTGATGCCAACGCTAGCTCAGACTCGTCCGCCACTGCCAACGGCTCCG
>JAKTYB010000103.1:0-39958 GCA_030561725.1 Grinbergsozyma bentonensis
TCTTGGTTGCCGAGGGCTTGTAAATCACAACAGACCAATATTACTGTCTGTGTTCTCGCCACGAAGTGAACGTGATAGTTGGCTTCTTGGTTGCCGAGCGCTTGTCAATAACACAGACCAATATTATTGTCTGTGTTCCCGCCACGAAGTGAACGTGACAGTTGGCTTCAGCTTGGAAAGCCAAGCTGGTCACAGGGCTGCTATGTTGAAAAGCCAAGCCAACGTCAGGTATCTGGCTATCCCCACATTTGAGACAGCCAGGTATGATCGCCTGGTCTGAGAATCCCGAGCTTGAGGACTTCTTCAGAGCATATTCATCTATTAGTAGTCTAGGAGTCAAACTCACTCTTGAATCAGATCCCTCAGTAACTCTCCTTTGATCGGTGCCCTTATACTCAGTCACTTGGTTGGCCAGCGCGTGACAATCCTCCTTCTACTGCGTGCCTGACCTCTGTGTCCATTGGCTTTCTTCCCAGTTACTGCATACTTGCACTTACTGGCACTTACTTGCTCCGCCAACTCTCGCCATGTCAACTCAGGTCGGTGATGAGCGGCCAAACACGAGGAATTATCGAGAAAACAGCTTCTGGATTGTCATTTTTCTAGATTCAGCAAATCCCTCTGCACTTACCATTTGGTTTTTGAAACCTTTTTAGAGTGCGTGAAGTCGACCAGAACCCTCCCAAGCTGGGCTCTCCCTGCAAGTTCCCTTGCCGGGCCATCCCTGCCTGCATTGGGACCTGTCACTCCACTGCTGAAAAATTCAAAATTCATTCAGTCATCAACCTCCACCAAATGAGCTCGTTTGGAACCTTCTTCAAAGTCACTACCTATGGCGAATCGCACTGCCGCTCTGTCGGATGTATTGTAGATGGTGTTCCCCCCGGGATGGACCTCTCAGAGGCTGATATTCAACCCCAGCTCACCCGTAGACGTCCCGGCCAGTCAGCTCTGTCAACCCCACGCAACGAGGCCGACGCTGTTGCCATCCAGTCTGGCTGCGAGCTCGGAAAAACCCTTGGCACTCCGATTGGTATGCTTGTTATGAACAAGGACCAGCGTCCCCACGACTACTCGGAGACCGATCTCTACCCGAGACCCTCTCACGCCGACTACACATATTTGGCCAAGTACGGCGTCAAGGCGAGCTCTGGTGGTGGCCGATCGTCGGCCCGTGAGACAATCGGACGTGTCGCTGCTGGTGCTATTGCCGAAAAGTTTCTCAAGCTCGCCAACGGCGTGGAGATCGTTGCCTTTGTCTCGGCCGTCGGCCCCATCAAGATGAACCGCGACCCTGCCAGTGCCAAATTCCAGGACGTCCTTGCTAATATCACTCGTGAAAAGGTCGATGCCTGTGGTCCGATCCGCTGCCCCGACTCTGCCGTTGCCGATGACATGGTCAAGCTGGTTGAGCAGTACCGCGACGCCAAGGACTCGATTGGCGGTGTTGTCACCTGCGTCGTCCGCAACGTCCCCATCGGTCTTGGTGAGCCTGTTTTTGACAAGCTCGAGGCACTACTCGCGCATGCCATGATGTCTATTCCGGCTACCAAGGGCTTTGAGTTCGGGTCGGGCTTTGCCGGCACGGAGATGCCCGGCTCGAGGCACAACGATCCCTTTTATAAGGATGCAGATGGCAAGTTCCGCACCCGCACCAACTACTCCGGTGGAGTCCAGGGCGGTATCTCCAACGGCGAAGACATTTACTTCAGTGTCGCTTTCAAGTCCCCCGCCACCATCTCGCAGGCTCAGAGCACAGCCACTTATGAAGGTAAGGACGGCACTCTTGAAGCACGAGGAAGACACGACCCCAATGTCGTTCCCAGAGCTGTGCCCATTGTTGAGGCCATGACGGCATTGGTTTTGGCCGATGTTTTGCTGATGCAAAAGTCTCGCGAAGCTGCACGCAACATTGTCGCTTAAAAACAGGTATAATGTAAGTAAAGTGCTGGCCGGTTGTCAGCATTAGAGAGTGTGATCAACGGGAACCCGCAGTCGATGACTATAAATAAAGGTTGGTCGAGCAAGACAGTCCGACAGCCACTGACTCTGTCCGTGTTTGAAGCTTTAGCGTTAAAATTACTCATTTATTCCAGATACTCGTTACTGACAAAGTCATAATACGTTTCTTTAGGCCTCATACATGTTCAAACAACACCACTTGGCGTCCGCCTACTCAACGTGCACTGGCTGTCGGCACTGCCAGATCGTTTGTGCACATAAAGGTCGTACAGGTCAACGGAGGAAGCCTTTGAGCCACTCCGAGCATGACCTGAGTGTGTCAGCAATGAACTGGAGCCAGCGGAATCTGTTCTCTTGAGGTCAAGAGAACGACTCTCGCTGATGGGCTCCAAGTCCAAGGAGTTGCTCTCCGTGGCTGCCGAACTCAAAGACATAGCGTCAGGATTGGTGACACGGAGAGCTGACCGTCGGCGGTGAGACACAAGAAACTGTACATCGACGTTTTCATTTGGCTCAGGCTGTTCCTGAGTGACAGGGATTGGTGGGATCCAGCGGGCAAGAGCATTCCGCTTTTCGTTCCAGGATCGCATCGACGAAGTACTTGACCTAGTGGAAAGGGCTCTGCGTGGGCCTGATGGAACGTTTCGTTTTCTGCGGAACAAGAATAAAGCCACAGCGACGCCGGCAAGAATAGCCGCCGGCAAGACTGTAGAGATAGCAGCGATCGAGCCCTTGGAAAGCGTACTAGAGGAAGACAATGCTGTCGAAGAGACTGACGCAGTTGAAGATGCAGAAGCTGTTGTGGAAACAGTGCTTGCACTTGGTGTGGCTGTGTAACCTTCAATCTCCTTCATATCTGTGTCATAAAAGTGGAACGTGTAGCCTGTATCACGCTTGAAAATGTTGCGCTTGGATGTCGACGCCTGCGTCACCGTCACTAAAACGCTACCAACAGTGAATGCGCCCAGCGCTTCCTCGTTGGGGTAGTCGAGGGAAGTCCACTGCCAGGTTGTCGTGTTGAGCACAGCAGCATAAGGTGATGCCGCGCGACCCGCTACAGTTCCACCAATAGCGTAAACTGCCTTGGTAATGTCATTTTCATTGATAGGCAGCGCTAGGCATCCTGTGCGTGAATCAATACCTGTGGCATTCTTTGCGCTTTGATAATTCCAGGAGTCGGCGCTCCACAGTGCGATTTGGCTCATGGAGGCCCAGGCGTTTTGGGATGCTCCCCCAATAAGCATATGAGTGGAGTCCGGGCTGATTGCAACTGGTACAGAACCGTAAAGTGCCAGGGGTGCGTTGAGGGCTGATACATTTGAAAATGAGCCAGTAGTGATATCATAGACGTGGAGCGCAGCGGAGACTTCGCCGCTGGAGTCAATTCCTCCATAGACGTAAACACTGGAGCCCTCAGACCAGGCAGAAGAATCGTTACTGTACGTAATGGACGTATTGTGCAATGAAACCCACGTTGAATCTTGAAGACCATAAACTTGCACTGTACCTGTCGAGGAGTTGCCAAAGCCTAGGAGACCGTCATCTGTAGCCACGAGCACGGTCCCCGAGTCCGGGACTGAGGGTAGCCTTGTTGTCGCTGAATCCATGGCCGTTGAGTTTAAAGTTTGATTGGTCATGACACGCAGCAGCTTACCGTCGTCCAGCAACAGGTAGGCGCTGTCTGTGTCGTAGAGCGTCTGAGAAGCCACCACCAGCGATGCAATCGCCGGCAGTAACCAGCGTGAATAGCTAGGCAGCATTTTAGAGCGCTTCTGGTAAAGAGACAGCGGGCGCTTCACCGAATTATTATTTTGACAATGGTCCTGTTTACAAGATTCCTCATTGGGAAGGCTGCACAAGCTGCAGCCTTCTCCATTCCGCAGGCAGGGGATGCGGGAGGACGAAAACTACCGGGGCAGTGCCCCAGTATGAAGTTGAAAACAACAACAGGTGGGAATGACAAGTTAGAGGTTCTAAAAATCAACATCAAGTGCTGGGTGCCAATTTCTCCAGATTCTTCAGCAGTATTGTCTTTCTTGAGCTCTGCGTACCCCTAATCGCGCTATGCAGTATGCAATGCGTTTGCAAGGATAAACACCACGTGACCAAGCTCTTGTTCTGTGAAAGGCTGTTAGATCTACACCATACTGTCAGCGCCCTAACCAGCCATTTCGGGCTCAGATCTTGTCCATTTTGGTTACTTTGCATATTCTAGATCGAGAAACCGTTCCGTAACATGTTAGTAGAAGTTGAGCTCTGACAGGCAAAGTTCTGGTCTTGAACATGTGGCGGCCATTTTGCTGCCACAATAACGTAAGATGTCAGAAATGGGTTATACGAACAGGTTAGACTGTCAGATTCTTGAAATAAGAAGCATGCCGGTGCCAGGAATCACAGGAAATCTCATTGGGCTTTCTTGAGGCGAGAACGGCAGTGAGAGAATTGTCTGCAAATGACAAGCGGCATGCTGGCAGTGTTGGCTATTCTGTTTTCAGATGTGTACTGCCAAACTTGTGTTTGCTACATCAGTGAGGCACATCATATTTTTCACCTAGCGCACGCTCAGGGTATGAATGCAGTTGGTGATCAAGTTGGAATATTGCAACTATACAGCTTTTTTCAACTCCAACTTCTCTTTCCGATTCACGACTTTCGAAATAACTTTTCTGCTTTGACGTTTTTCTTCATCTTTAACTGAACTGCTTTGACACGTTTCTCTTCCAATTGTTTTTGCATGATTTGAATTCTTGACTGGCATCACCTGCGCTGTCAGGCCTAGCTCTTTCGCGAGCGCTGGGCACAGCGTGTTTTCGATAGAGGTGAGAGAAATAAGACATGAACTATGTTTTTACAAGATACTTGGTATCTTGATTCATTGATGTTGATGGCGTTGACTGACCTGCTTTGATCAGTTCATCTGTTGCTCTCCCAGAGCGCAGGAGCTTTCCTATTGTCGGCTTCCTTCCCTGTGGAGGAGGCGCCCTTGAGCGAGCCAAGGCACGGGTTTGGCCAGAAAAGTAATATTTTCGAGACACGTTTTGATGGTCGGTAGCTAGGAAACGTGATACGATATTTGACGTACTGGAGGAGTTGAAGCAGCGATTTTATCTGCGAAGAAATAGGAGAGGGATAGGAACTACACACAATATCAAGAAGATGTGTTTTGAAACAGTTGATAAATATCCGGAGAGTGATAACAGTTGTACCTATAGTGTAAAAAACTAGACCCCAAGTGATCCTTTCCATAGCAGGGGAATTTCAAAATTAAATTGTGGCAAGATCCTCAAGTAGTGTGGAGAATGAGGATTGAAGAGGGAAACTTGAGAAAGACACACAGTCTCTTGGCTGCATCAGCTGGCATTTTAGTGGGGTGATTGGAGTTTGGGTATTACGCAGTGGCGGAGTTGCGGGGGTGTACTGCTGCAGGAATATTATCTTAGTAACTTTGACGGGAATGTAATCAGAAAGTAGGCCATTCTTGGGGACTTATGTGCAGAATTGCGGCGTCTCTAACGGTTATCCTCAGCGGAGCCTTAGTGTCCCAATTGGGTAAGTATAAGGTAACAAAGAACAAGACCAAATTGACGAAGAGCGAATCAGCGAAGCATTGAGAGATGAGAAAGAATTGTCTTGAGAAAAATTGAGCAAGGTCGGCCTGAATGTCAGATTATGCCAGTAATAAATAGTGATCTGAGGCGCAGGCAATAATGGCAGTGGCTCAGTGGAGCTACCCCATCGCTGATAGTTCGACAGACTACTCAACGATTCAACACATATGGCCGGTGGTCAGCTGAAGTGAGATGTTGCAGCGCTTAGACGAGATTCATCTGAGCGTAGTGCAGCAAAGTTCAGCAGCCAAAGACATGTCAAATGCATCAAGCTAAGACGGGCCAGGGGTTGAACTAGACACGCCTCCAGCAGCATTTCAAGTTCTGGAATGCCGGGCCAGTGCTCCGATATTATTTCCTGATTTTTTCCCTTGCTATTTCGGTCCGGGAGCTGCCGGATGCATGCCCCTCAACTTCCCGAGTCAACTTCCCGAGGCTTGAGTACTGGCCAGTAGGCCCCGACAAATCCTGCTCGGGAAAATACCCTAAAAGTAGGTGCCGGAGAACAGCAGCAAGGTGCCTGCTGCCGGTGGAGCACGGTGGGGGTAGGTGGTGTAAGTCCCCACATTGGAGGCGGAGATATGCGGGTGGGTGGCTGGCGGGACGTAAGGCCTTGGCTAGCAGCATGAGACAGGTGTTTAGGGAGAAGCCAAGTGGCGCAGGCCGTCGACAGACTCGAGGTGCGGAGCGGCGGACCTGCGCTGAGTTTAGCCAGGCCAAGAGATGGGGCGGTGCTCCACAGAACATGGCGGATTCAAAGTACTGACCTGTAGGGCGCTTTAGAGCGTTTGAGCGGCGCAAGCTGCACTTCCAGGACCGAGATTCCGAGCCCAAAGCACCCACTCCCACGGTGTCAGCGACCGTGCCGGGGCCCTGCGTCAGAATGTCTCGGAAATGCTGGGGCAGCGCCCCGGCTTTCTGGCACGCGGGTGCAGCCTGGCGGAGTTTTGCGCATTGGGAGTGGGTGGGGCGCTGGCGTGGCGTGGGCCAGAAGCGGGAAGGGTATGTTCAGCAGGCGTCAGGGCCCTGCTGGGGGCTGTCTGGCGCCTTGGCGACGCCAATTCGGAGGCGGGACGGTGCAGGCCCAGCACAGTTCCTGGCGACTTGCCTGGGTTTCTGGGACGGCGGCACCGTGGGGCGGACACAAACGACGGAGATTTGAGTCGCGGAATGGTTGCGGGGCGCACTGCTGGGCTGATGTGCCTGCTGTGATGGCAACCGGACTGAAATTCCGGTTGGGCATGTGCGCGACCCTGTGCCCTGCATCAGACAAGGCTGCTTCAGAGGGCAACCGGGCCGAGCGGCGCTGTGGGTGGGTAGATGAGAATGAGGGGGACAGAAAAACAGCAGGGGTCTTGCGCGGCGAAAAAAAAGTACCTGGCACGCTCCGAGCAACCCACCACTGCGTTCCTAGCAGCTGAAATTGTGTTGTTGTGGGAGGCAATTGCCCTGACAGGCTGAAAAGAACTAACGGACGCAGGTTGGCAGCGCTGGGCCGTACGGCACCAGCGAAAACGGTGGGCTGGTAATGAAAAATGGTCAACCAAGATCCTGCCCAAGGCTCTAAGGTTAAAGTTCCTTGCCCCTGCAGTATTGTCTCTGGGCTAGACTGGCCCGCACTGCGCAGTGTTGTATCACGGTTGGCTGGACCAGGCTGGGATGTGAGCCTCATGCGTAGCTGCAAGGAACAGCGCGCAGGGGCGAACCTAAAATTGTGGAAGACTGCCCAAAATGGTGGTCTCTGGGGCGCTGCGTGCTCTGCCCAGTGACAAGCGACGGTGCCTGTCTGCTGCCTGAATCAAGGACGGTTGTGGTGCTAGTCAGCCCTGGCAGACTTGTTTTTTAGTCGCCCGGTGTGAAGATTTGCTCGAGGCGGCAGTGGGTCTTCTCCCAGCTTCACCCACTAGAGCAGGGCTAGTACAATTCCAGCTCAGAAACAAGAATAGGAAACGAGGCTCGCTAGAGTAGCTCACTGTTCTCCAAGTCGTAATCATTAGCTCTCGTTTTTTTCCTTTTAGTTCTCAGCCCAGTTGACCCCGATCGCTACTTCATTCCAGTCTCCCACAAACCCGCCCTCCTGGCCCACCCTGCCCAAACACTCAGGCACCAGCTGCGACTGTCAATGCAAGCCGAGAGACGCTGGTCCAGCAGCTGGTACCAAATTGCATCTCACAATTGGCCCGCAGTCTGCTACCACCTGATTATTCAACTACTCTCCGCTTCCCTCCCGCTTCCCGTACCTCATAATCATCAGCTCCCGCACCATCCTACATCCCTCTTCCCCCTCAGAGGTGATTCCGTTTTACCCCTCCCTCCACCACTAAGGCCCCACACACTTGCTTTTCTCAGCTGCTCCCCTTTTTCCAAATTTACGACGAAAACTCACCGCTGCGCTCTCCGACAGACGAAAAAAGCAATGTTTGCATACACACTGTTGGACCTAACGCCTGGCCGTCGCAGTAAAAAGCAACCACACATGCTCACCCAACCCCAGTGTTGCACCAACTGCCCTGGAAAGGCACAACGTTGTGCTTATATAGAGGCCTTTCGACCACTAGCCCCGAATTGCTAGTCTTTTCGCTACGTCACTTTTCCCAGCTCCACCGTGCAAACTCGGCCGCTCATTCCTCGCTCGTTATCTCCGATCCCTCTCCGCATCCAGCCCGTGCTCTCGCTCCTCTCGTTCCTTGCAAAAGTGGACCCTTTTTTTGCTAGTCCTGACCGCAGATTTTCGCAGGACCCTTAAGCATAATATCTGACTCACATTTTGACCGATTCGACAAGTCATTTGCGTCTTTTCTTCTTGCTCTCCAAGCCTCAAATTCTTTCCCCATCGAAGAGTTAGCCCACCTTGTCGCCTAGCTTGCTTCGCCCGCTCAGCATTAGTGCTCTCGGCACTTGTTGATCCCACTCACATTGCTCGCTGACTTGTCGGCACTCTCGCTTTGCTGTCGCCCCTGCCCTCGGCGCCGCTGCTCGCCTCGTCCGCGGCGCCCTCGCTCGTCCATGACCTTGCGGCCGAGCCGTGCGTACAACAGCCTACACCGCAAAGCCCAGAGACATCACTTCCTCCACTAGAATCACTAGCAACCTCTTCATCGTCATCTGTCGAGGCTGCTGCTTTCACCGCTCACGGCTCCTCGGTTTATCACTACATGTCGCAGGGCGGACCGCCGGGTTATGTGCAGCCGTCTGGCGGTACGACGCCTTTGCAAGATGCACAGGACCCTCAGACTTCTCACAAACCACATTCCACTGCTCCAGTGGTATCCCAAGCAGGTCCACCGCAGCAGCTTCAACAACCTATGGCCTATTGGTATCCGCAGTACCAACAGCCAATGTATCAGCAGCCTGGCGACTATTATAGAGGCGGGCAGATCGGTATAGGAGGTTACCCGGGTGCTTCATCTGCCACTGGGACTGCTCAACCAGCCACACAAATGACTCCTGCCCTACCACCCTCGACTTCTTCCGTGCCCTTGTATCAATACGCTGCTCCTGCGACCTCCGCAGCCCCACCAGCAGCACAAGCGCCCGGTCAAGTACCACCGAATCAAGACTATCAACAGCATAATCAGGCATATTACACGGCTCCTGCGATTCCCCATGCTCCTTTGTCGCAATCTAGCGCTGCCATGGCTGCCCAGTTTCCATCCATGGTTCAAGCCATTAACCCAGATCCAAACACGCCGGGACAGGTGGCACCGCCAGGAATCAAGCCGCGTGTTACAACTGCAGCATGGGAAGACGAGAACTGTCTCTGCTTCCAGGTCGAGTCGAAGGGTATTTGTGTAGCACGACGCACTGACAACAATATGATTAACGGCACCAAGTTACTCAACGTCGCTGGTCTATCGCGTGGCCGTCGTGACGGTATTCTCAAGACTGAAAAGGTTCGCCATGTCGTTAAAATTGGAACCATGCATCTCAAAGGAGTCTGGATTCCATATGAAAGAGCACTAGAGTTTGCTATGCGCGAATCCATTGTTGATCAGCTCTATCCGCTTTTTGTTGCTGATATTTACCGCTTTCTTTACTCACCAGTGAACTTTACACGCACTGCCCAAGTTTTAGCGGCCGCAGAGCGCAAGCGTCACATGGAGCAGATGCGAGCTGTTCAGTACGGTGCGGCGCCAGGTCCATCACAGAGCCAGCAATGGCAACAGCCGCCAACCACTCAACATTCTGCACAGCAACCACCACCACCACAACAACAACAACAACATCAACAACAACAGCAACAACATCAACAACAGCAACAACAGCAACAACAGCAACAACAGCAACAAGAACATCAAAATGCGTCACAACATGGGCAGATGGTCGCTCAGTCCTCACCAAAGCATGGTGATGTCTCTGATTATACAGCGCGCCTGTTGCCGCAGCCTCAATATCAGCGTTCGTCTGCGGCTTCGAGCCAAACTCCATCACAGCAAATGCAACCAGCTCAAAGTCAGGCACAGCCATATTACTACCCAGACCAAAAAATCGCGTTGCCTTACGCGCTTCCAGCCATCTCCAGCCAGGCCCCATGGGACCCCAAGCCGGAGGACGACGACCAGACGGGGGGTTCTACCTAAATTTTTATCCATAATGTCACCAAACATAACTGCATTGTACTTTGTATATTAACACGATGCTGACTATAGTGAGCACTACGCTCTGAGTAGCTCTCACTCGACTTCTTGGGGAATTGCCAAGATTCAGGTGGACCAAGATCGTCGGGATCGTCAGGGCAGGAACCTGAATGGTAACACACTGAGCGGGAGTCGGGATCCATCTGTCACATCTCCGCTGGTGGATGTCGCTGTTCAGAACTCTAATATTAGAGGGGTAACGCGCTATTCAGCATCAGGGGGAAAGCTGTACTGTCTACTGATGCCCGGAGCCCGCCAGAGCCCGCCATCCAGTGCGTTTTCAATACTTTTAGAGCGATAGCTTCAACCGCAGGGTGGCTGAGTGAAAACATTCCAGATCTCGACACGACCTCCCTAGCGTGTCGGCAGTGCCTGTTGCCGCGGCTTCTTTAGCCACTTACCCTCGGTGCAGTAGGCGTTGGTGGGTCTCGTTAAAACCTAGTGATTGTCGAAAACAAAGAGCTGCAGCAGTTGATGTCTGAGCTTCATGAATGTGCACGTGAATTAGAATACCAAATTCTCGCCCGCTAATTGCTGATATACCTGCCATGGTCTTTCTGCTTTTCTTTGAGCTCCTCTGGAGGCACGTGATTTTAGTGAACAATTATTCTGCAATTACAGTGACTCAACAGACACTCAGCAAGTCTGGCATTTGCGTCGAGACATTGCCAGTGGTGGGGCCGCACGGCCGCCCCGTGGCTCCACGCACCCTGCTTATCTAGGCTAAAAAGCAAACGGCTCCTCTTGAGAGACGCCCGCCATCATAGTTGCTCTTCCAGTGTGTCGCCTTCCTCGAGGCGAGTGGCCAAGGGGCATAGCAGATGGCTACTTGGAGATCCATGCATGTGGCGTGCATGTGGCAGGCGGGGCATTGCAGGCGGAGCTAAGGGTCAGCTTGTGCGCAAGGCGCAGAAGACATTACCCGGAAGTTCCATGCACAGGCGGCGACGCAGTAACGACTGGAGCAAGTCAGAATTTACTTGGACACACTGCCTAAACTGTACCTCATTCGGCATTCAAAGATGTGCCGCGCGGCATCACTTTAACTGTGCCGACCTCCGAGCCGCAGCGCGCTTCCTCAATGTGGTGCCGTTTCACAATTCGGAGAGGGGAAGTGTGGGCCTGCGTATCGTAGCGCACTAAATTATTCTTTGACATGCAGCACAGCCCAAAAAGGAAGTTCTCCAAAAAGCTTCGACGCAGGTTAGGTGCTGGTGCACAGCCAAATGCGGCAATTACTTGATCAGGGAGCCAGTACCTGGCAGATGATGCACAATCGTACAGCCCAGGGTCTGGCGAGGCGCGCCCAATAAAAGACCCACTAGCTGAATCAGAAGTCGGTGCCTGCGCTTTCTATCCAACTAAACGCTAGTAAACCAAATTTTCAGTGTTGGGATACTACTGTCAGTCAAAAACGGCACAATTAACGGCATTTCCCCCAGCCTTGGTGCTCGCCGCAACGCCACAGCAAGGCCCGGTTAGCAGCTGCATGTCTGTGGAGAATGTAGCTGCATGTCTCCGCAGACGCCTACGCCGCGCAACTGGCCAGTAACAGGCAGCAGGCGCCCCTCTCAGCCACAGAAATCTGACCATGTTTGCAGCTGCCTCTGCGCCGTTTGGCACGCCTGTTAGTCTCCTATGGGGCATCGCTCCATGCCACTCTCTGCTTTTTGAGCTAAGCATCAGCACTCTCCGACCCCTGGCAAGCTGACGCTCAGTTCTTCTGGCGTCACAAGAATTGACGCTTTGACGAATCTTGCTACATAATTTTCCCCCACTCGCGCGAGAGCACATCATTTATGGCCAACTCTCCTCTGGAGTGCTTCAGCCATTAGGATTGTGTCCCAGAACGCTATTACTTGATTGTCCGCGATCGGTCCTCGGCACTGCCTCCCTCAATCGTCAGAGGTACCCCATTGTTGTTGATATTTAAATGGAAGATATATAGCAATCTGGACTAGCGTGTTCATAGCAGCCTTCGTCAGCCGTCTCCTATATATTATAATCGGTAGACTTTGGGCCAGGTTGAGAGTATGCCTAATCACGCTTGCGTGTTTGGAACATTCTACTGTGATTCATCTAAAATTCTGCAAGATCTAAGATCTAAGCGCTGGCCGCATGTCCAAACTGGCAACGCACAGGCCGTATATGCCACCCCCCACCCCCCAGGCTCCTGGGCAGTGGTACACTCTGCAGTGGCTGCTTAACAATCGCCCAAAAAATCCCTGCTGCATCCCGCAGCTTGTTTTACCTCGTAATAGCTAGTGTGTACCGGGCTTGCGGAACAGCTTGGACCCTGCACGTGAGGGTGCGTATAAGAGCAGCAGAGTCATCGGATGCACAGAGAAGTAGAAAAAGAAAGAAAAAGAAAAAGCCTGCCTATGGCAAAAATGAAAAATGGACGATACCGGAGTTGAACCGGGGACCTCTCGCATGCTAAGCGAGCGTGATAGCCAACTACACCAAACGCCCTTTTGATGAAATTTTTTTGAGTTTAGCAGTAACGTTCTGTGCAAGCCATTTTCCTGTTCTGGTTCTGCCTAAATATTTCACCTTAAAAGTCAATTACCGACGCTCTGAGCGTCAACATACAAAGTCAACGTTCTATACAGGGGGCTCGTCACAGCCCTCTGACTTTAAATACATTTTCTTTCTTCTTTCTTTCTTCTTTCTGTCCAAATAATTTTAGAGTGGTGGGTATTCACCACTGTTGGTGGGTAAGTGTGGAGTGTAAGTTTTGTTGCCTTCGGGATTCTCCTACACAGCATATCTAATGGGACATGCGTTGCATACCCATTGGGATTTGCCCTGTTTTGTAATTCGCAGACATACTTCTAGAAACGGACAACCACCGTGTCAATCACCGACGCTCTGAGCGTCAACACACAAGGTCAACGTTCTCTATAGGAGTTCGTCATAGTTTTTTGACTTGAAAATAAATTGATTTGATTGATTTGATATCTCGGACCCCCAGTAACGAATTATAGGGCCCATGGCCATAAGCTTGTCAAGGACGCTTTCCCTCGGTAACGGAGCGATGCATTCACATTGATGACATGCTCGAGATTAATTTTCTCGCCAGGGAAATTGTCAAGCGAGAGTACTAGTTGAAGAGAGGCTGATATGGGTCATGGATCTGCTGGATTGGGGTTAAGTGGACTGCCCTGTTTTCACCGCCCACAGCATGCCTCTGGATCACTATGTAAATGTGCCCCAGTAATGTACAGCAAGAGGGCTGACTTGGGTTTTACTGCGAAAAAGCAGCACCACTTTTGTGCTTTGTTTTGCGGGGCACCACCACTACCCTTGCTCTCGTCACTGCAGCAACTCAAACCTTTTGCACTTCCTCACCTTGTGGTAATAGATTCAGAGAAAGTCCAGACAAATTTCGCGCTGGTTATCACTGAAAGTAAGATAAACCACTAGCAGCAATAAATAATTCTATGTAGAACCACATTATGCAAACCTGGCCCTTATCTCCGCGTCCAACATCTCGTTCCTAAACGCCCAAAATGATAGCTGACCACACAGGGTATCCACTACAGGGCCAGCTCCAACCCTATCGTGTACTCCCCACAGCTCAAACTGTCACAACCGTCCCTCTCACCTTCCTCATCACGCGAGCATTCACCCTCTAGTCATTGCGGGACTCGGACGACCAGTGGCAACGTGTGCATCATGACCACAGCCCTCACAATGCTCCATGAGTTTGGCCAAGATGGAGCCTCCTCTCAGCGCCAGGGCCCGGCACCATCTTCCGCCCAGGCGCTGGCCTACAGCCGCAAACATCGCCCTGCATATGCTAAAGCAGCCTTAATTGACTCTTCAGTGGCCTCCTCACCGTCCCTGGGCAATCTTGCCAATCTTAATAATCTAGAAGACGGCTCAAATGACCGCCCAACTGCCAACGGCATCGCGCACAGTCTGCCAATGAACGGCGCGCCTAGAGAGGTAAATGGAGTGCCAGACATTATTTCCGTCGATCCCCCAGGCACTAGGCGCGGCCGTACATCTTATGTTTCTTCTACATCCTCTGATGCCACCATCACAGGCCCCGCACGTGCGCAATACGAAATCATCCTTGTACTGGTCCCCCTCAATGGAACCTTCAAAAAGAAGTATCTTGACGTGCCATTTTCTCCTAACGTTTTGAAACTGGGTCGCCAGGTCAACCAGAAGACGGCTCCCTCAACGACAAACGGCTACTTTGACTCGCGCGTCTTGTCGCGCCAGCACGCTGAAATATGGGCTCAAAGGGCATCGGGAAAGATTTGGATCAAAGACTCCAAGTCCTCCAACGGTACTTATATCAACGGCGAGCGTCTCTCAAATGACAACACTGAGTCACGTCCGCATCAGCTTAAGAAGAATGACATTTTGGAGCTGGGTATTGACATTTCCAACGAGGACGGCGTTTCGTTGGTTCACAAAAAGATCTCTGCGAAGGTCGAGCGTATTTCTATCATCTCGCTTCAATCAACGGCAGCTGCTACTCGACCAGATTTTGGCGCTGCTCGCGGCGATTCGCTTGATGTGGCCCTTTTTGGCGACGTTGATGTGTCTCTTGAGGAGCTAGCCGAAGAACACGTTCAACACAGCATGTCCGGAGCGTATCTCACCCAAGGTGTTGCCTCAGCCGTCTCTTACCAACCGACAATGCGCAAACTTCTTAATGAAATCCACGAGGCTCGTGTTGACTCGCTCAAGCTCGCTTCAGTTCAGTCTCTTCTGCAGGAAATCGTTGCCAACCAGAAACGATCTAGGTTGCTCTCTGAACGCCAAGCAGGAGCCAACAATAGTAACTTTGAGCTGGTTCAGCAGCTGCGTGCGGAACTCAAGGCCGCTCGTGATGACTGCAAGGACAAGGCCGCTTACATTACACACCTTCAAAATACTATTCAGCAACAATCAGCCACTATAGTGGAACATCAACACGCTCTGGCGGAGCTGCAAAAACTAAAGCAGAAGCTTGATGGCGGCGAACAAACTACGGTAGAAAAGGACATGGCGGCTACGGGGTCCATTCGACGCACTACATCTCCGACGCCGAAGAGTCACCACGGACTCCGACATGACCGCCGACGAGATTTTATTGTGCCTATCTCAACGGCAACTGGTGTTGTGGTGATTGGCCTCATCTTCACAGCCATCTACAATGCACGCGACTAGCGATTATTTATTTTACATGTCCTGATTTAATGAGCAGCAAGCGGAATAAACTGTTGAATTTATATTCTGGGCAGCGCTTTTAAACTTTCGACCCTTATCTTGGAGATCAATCATCAAAAATATCAATTAACGTTTTGTGAACACGCCCTTAGACCCCAACTAGAATGATTGCGGCAAAATCAACTAAGCATTTGGATTGGCTAAGTTAATCTCACCAGTAAAGCTTTCTTTCGTTGCTCTAGTGCGAATATTGCGGGGAAGTTTTATGTTGGTCTCACATTGCTACCTTTATGACGACCGATTGGCTGAGCTGGGCGGCAGTGTCAAATATCGTGTACACCGGCGATAGTTTTGTCTAAATAAAACTAGTCCAGGTCTGAAGAGAATGAATGGTCTACAAATCTGATTTGGATAAATTTCTGAAGACAATTCGTGGTGTGACTAGCTTTACTGCTCGTGTACCCAGAGTATTCAGTGGCGGAACCATCAACAGTAACGCCAGAACTTGTGACGGCCGAACAGCTGAAATAGGAGATGCTTTCTTGTTGGTCGCGCTCAAATATGAAGTCCGATCGCCGGGGGCGTAAAGACCTTCAAATTAGCACTGGCGCTCAGGCTTCCCAGTTAGGCATATTGCGCTTCGAAAGCGCGCCCATGGTTTGAATAGAAAGTGCCACAGACCCAGAAAAAATGCCAAGATCTTGAAATAAACAGCAAACATACTATTCCAATTCCTTACAATATTTCAAGGTTGATATCCTTCTTTTCAATACTCACTTGGTAGGCCCTCCCGCTTTAGGATGTTTGCAGCAGCCCTTCTTTCACCCACAAAACCCTCTCTCCTACATGCATGTCTCTCCGCTTTCTAAATAAGGAAAGTAGGCATCACACGAGGCAGAGGCGTTGTGCCGTGTGTATAATGGAATAAAACAAGCCAGCCAGTTGTATTGGATCCCATTTTCCTATCATGTCTGAATACGCCATAATAAAGCAGGAGCTCGAGGCTCTCAAAAAGCGAGTTGACCAGTATGACAAGGCTTTTGAGAAGTATCTGAAATCCTCTCACCCAAGCGCACTTAGCACTAATTATTATCTCCTCATGGCAATTGGCTGCCTTGTAAGTCTTTTGGCGATGGGTTATGGTTCCTACCGCCATCTGTTGTCTTTGGGCGTTGATCCACAACTGCTGAACATGATGTATGGCATGGCTCTGTTTGTTGTAGTACTCGGTCTTGTAGGAGGGACTGGTCTATACTGCCTCGGGATGTTTTTGGACAGTGAAGAGGGGAAAAAGAAATAGGCTGAGATTTGGAAGTGATCTGGGAAGGTTTCTCAGTGATCCGTCTTACAAGATTGGAGGGAGAAATACATATTTGCAACTTGGGCATAGAATGATCGAGCTCCATTTTTAGTTTTCAATTTCAGCAATCAATGTAGATGTTGAACTTTCTTAATCATCCATAGGCGTTTCATGTGGCGCTACACAACACTGTCCTTAGCATCAGCGAGGTCAAATGCACTGCAAGTGCCTTCAGTTCACATCAGATGCTGATCACAAGCAATTTTAAGCTTGTTTGAATACTCTCTACACAAATTGCATGAGTTTTCACTCTCGTTGCCAATGTCTAGCGTGTTGCAAAAACCAAGTCAAAAAGAATATCCAAATTTTTTGCGAAGACCTATCAATAGCTGAAATAAAATCAAACTCAAACGCCCAGAAAAGTTGTTTGCTCTTTCTTCCTGAATTGTTCTTCCACCAAACCAGGGAGCGAGTGGATCATTTTGCCGGGAGTCAAGCCAGTTGATCTCCATCTGCACCCACCCCATTGGGCTCTCTGATGATGCAGTAGGGGCGCATGAGAACCGCCTTATGCGGTATAATAACTCACCACCGGGATGGCTCAATAAAAAGCCCGAACACCGAATTACCTGTGTAGCCCGATGAGGATGGTTTCAGAAATCAACACAGCCCTAACATATAATCAAAGACCCTTGATATCATGCTCGGACTTGGCATTCATCATCTGGCACTCAAGAAACAATCACTGTGGAAAAAAGTGGGCAAAAATCACGACCCTATTGCTGCAGGCACGCAGCTCTGATTGCCTGCTAGATGTCAATCCATTGCCGACAACATTTCATCTCTCTCTCAAATGCCCACTCACCATACACTCCCTCTTAAGCGGAAACCGGCTAGAGGAGGAACAGTGCGCCCCATGCCAGCTGGGCATGGTAACTCCCCAATCTTGTAAGTCTCATTCAAATTCTACCCAATGTCTAAGCACGAATAAATCAGTGACCAAGAAAAAACAAGTCATTCAGAGCGAGTAATAAGTTTGAGGTGGCTTTGCGACGTTGATCTATGAACGAGTCAAAGAAGGAGGGGAAGATAACGCTCAACAGCGTGTTGATGCCAGCCTCTGGATTTATTTTCTCCTCCAAACTGGCCTCCACTGAGCATCGGCTTAGCATGGGTACTCGATTGGTGTCCCTTGGTATTTCCATTCTCCTTTTCACTTCTTGCCGTGGGGTTATACATGGAGAAGCGGAACTCGTATATGGCAGAGAGTGTGCAACTAGAAGAATTTTTCTAATTTGAGACGCATTCAATAGCGGGATTGCCAGAGTTTTTAGCCCAAGATTGTTGGCCCAAGATCGTTGGCCCAAGATTGTTGGCGATGATGACATGGAACGATTTGTCTCATCGCATTTGCTCATTGCCTCTTGCTACCCGGTGGATTATGCTTTGCACATCTGTGCGCACATCAGAATGTCAATGTCCCCTCCAAAAAAAAGGATTTGAAGACTTCCAAATTCCAGTCCTTACCGCTGCTGCATTGAGTTGATGACTACATATCTGCTCCCATAAACTCCAACGATGTCCCCCTTCCGACGTATTTAATCATGTGCGGCTGGTCTTCACGAGCTCTGTGCGAGTTGACACTTGGCGGAAGAAGGGAAGTGTTATATTAGAAATTCCTGAGTTATATCAGGTGAAAATTCAAGTGCGTCAGTGCATTCTTTTTCAAGGGTGTGTTCCCTTGAAAAAAACCGAACAAGTCTCTATACTCTCCAGATATAACGTCACTACATGACTAAGGTGTTGCTGCTTTAAGCCTATATCCAAAACTTGACAAAAGGTACGGGAACCACCATAGCCCAATGTGACTTCATCATCACTTCATTGATAAATATCTATTGTTCTGGCGCTCAGATAAACCATACCTGCTCTCCATTTCTGTTTTTGTGTGAGGCTTCTCACCTGTCACTATGCACAGCCGTCCCCGACACAGACAGCCAAGGGTGGAAAACCACAGATGGCTATGAAATTTAATTTTACTGAGATTTCAAATAGCAAAAAGCGCATTTCCTCGACAAAAATGGTCTCGCTAGGACTCCAGGCCCGTAAAAAGTCGTCAATTCGCCAGCCAAAAGAGCTCGGCTCTTACTCTATAGACATCAAAGGCAAGGTTCACATGGACAAATCCCAGCTTTCCTTTTACTATTTGCCTCAATATCAGCTTGAGGTGCGTAAACATGACCTCTCAGCAGGCTATGATACTTTTGTCGCCAAAGATGAGAATCAGCTCACTCATCTCGACACGCTATTGGCTGCGCTTGTATCTATAGAGAAGGCTTCTGGTGCTCGAGTAGGTGCCGACATTATCACATGGCGAGGCATCATGCGCAAACTCATGTGTCTGTGCTACGACTCGCGGGACGAGATCCAGTATAACGTGGTTCGCTTTGACGGACAGATATTTATTGAAGACGTGACGCCCAAGCGTCCAATGGACGCCAAGGGCAAGGCCATGTGTTATTGGGGCTACAAATTTGAGGCTCTGGCGACACTACCAAAGCCGTTCACCGATAGTACGAGACAAGATATTGAGTCTCGCAACGACAAGGTTGTTAATAATATTGAGCAGTACTGTTCTGTTGTTCAAACTGGTGTATCAGGCTGCAAGATTGTGCTCGGTGGAGAAGTCGACTGCGTTTACGACTATCAGGACGATGCCCGACCACTCGACCATTACTGCGAGCTGAAAACAAGCAAGGTTGTCGAGACAGCCCGTGATGCACAGGTTTTTGAGAAGAAGCTGTTATCTACCTGGGCTCAGTCCTTCCTTCTTGGGGTCAAGCATGTGGTGTATGGATTTCGCGATAACCAGGGCATTGTGAGGGCCCTCGAACACTATGAGGCGACCAAAATTCCTGATTTTATTCGTGACTCTACCGCAACACCAAAGCAAGACAAGTGGAAAGGCAATGATGCCATTGCCTTCTATGCTGCTCTCGTTGAGTGGATCATGGCATCTGTTACCACCGACGATGTCTACCGTTTGTCGTTCAGGCCAGGTTCAACGTATCTATCGCTGGTTCCTCTAGATGCTGGGCTTGCTGCTGAAGTGCGACGTACTATGCTGACGTCTGAATTTGTGCAGTGGCGCCAATCGCTGCCGTCCGATCCACCAGCTGCGTAAAGCCTTTGTACACATATTTGCTCTGGCCATAATAAATGTCTGCATTATACTTATTCGTTATACTCAGGGTGCCCCTATATGCTATACTTACTCGCACGCCTTCAACACACCTTGGTAACTGCTCTTATCTACAATACCCATACGGATTAGATCTGTCCAAAAGAGCTGAGCCTTCTCGGCTGCGTAGTCGAAATAGCGAAAGTTGTCAACATCGGCAGCATCAGTCTCGTCTAGGTCCTCGGCCGTAACTGGAGACGAAGACTCAGTGAATGTGTATGACTGTTGCGCACCAAGCTCTTCACGCTTTTTGTCCCCTTCAGAGTTGTCAAAACCCTGAATGATGCCCCAGATAGACCAATGCAGGTTGACAGCTGCACGCCAGTCGGAAGACTCTTCCATTAGAGCTGCAACCTCTTTCTCGATAAGCTCATCGTCAAACTCCGCTACACCATGCTCCACGTAGCCCTGGATTAGATTGAGCTGCTCCTCGCGAGTGGGGAACCATTCCTCGCGCAAATGATGTGGGTCCTGGGAGTGATAATCGGCCATCCACTCGCAGAAATGATTGGCAATATCATAGCCACGGACGTTAGGGGCTGAGTACTCAAAATCAATGACAATAAGCTGACGATGCTCGTTAGCCGGTTGCAGCAGCGGAGAGCCTTTGGGTGGCTCAATACGCAGCAGATTGCCGTACTGGGTATCGTTGTGGCAAAACACAAGCATTTTCTTATCGTTACCAGCAAGATCAGGGTATTTCTGAAGAAGATACTTCCAGTACTTCTCCATAGTGTGGAGAAATACCGAGATAGAATCTGTCTGAATAATTTTGAGCAAAGCTTCCTTCCCGTCGCGCTCTTCGATGCGTTTGAGATTCTCAACTGCAGCCTTTCTCCAGCCATCCACCACATAGAATGCAGCTGGACCGCGCTGTCTCTCATTATCAAGGAGGGCGATATTTTCGTGTAGTTCGCGCATACGCTTGGCAATCTGAATCGAGGTATCTGGGTCACGAAGATCCTCTTTTGTTAGCGGATGAGCGTTCAAAAACTGCTCAAAACGGCCATTAGTGAAAGTACCCAGCAGTTTGGGTCCAATTTTACGCAACGAAAGACGAGACAGAACATTCAGCTCCTGTTCTCTGTCAATCAGCTGGTCAACATTAGGTCCATACACACGCAGGAGAAGCGGGCTTGGCACGCGGTGATGGTACGTTCGGCCTGGAACGCGGCTTCCGAGGTAATCCGGATGATCTTGGTAGTACTTCAGCTTAACAATATCTTTGAGGTAGGTCGGAGGCTCCACACGATAAATGGCATTGGTCATAGCACCAGAGATGCGGCTGACAACAATATCCTTGGCCATTTCAGGAAAAGCAACTGAATTCCAGCGGGCGAGGCCAAGGTTATGAACCAGCTTGAGAATGTCCTGCTTGAAGTAGTCCATAGGAAGTCGATTATCAAGGAAATAATCGACATGCTCGAGACGATCTTCAAAAGAGCCCGTGGATGACTTGGACCGGTGGTAAGAGGGTCGTCTGGATGACGATGGTGGCGGAGTTTTGGTAGGTTTCATCATGCTGGGCTCGCAGGAGAAGAGAATGAAGCAGCTGGAAAATGCGGTCTAGTGAAAATGTGACGTTTTGTGGACAGTTTGACGATTTTTCAACTAAATGACCAGGCGATAGGCAAATAGTAGTTACTAGGGGAGGATCGGTCTTGGCTTTTTATCTGGTCGAGACGACGTTGGGAAAAATGCATGTGATTTTGGGTGTTTTGAGTGGGGAGGGGGGAAGTGTTGGTAGGCTGTCACACGACGCGAAGAGCTGATAAGGCGTTGGGAGTCATGGGTGGAGAGCTGAGAAGGGGGGGGGGCGGAGAAAAAAAGGAAAGCAAAAGGAGAATGTTTGCCTGGATTGAGCAGAGGAGTTGTCGGCAAACTGATTTTTCTTCTTCACACCTCTTGGTCTTGGATAGGGCTAGGTCAAGGTTGTTTGCTGACAGAAAGCTGCTATGTGGGCCGGCCAGTGGCTGGCGTGGCCAAATCGGCCGGGGTGGCCAGAAGGCGATGAGTGCTGCTTGATGGCTAATTGTACTTGCGCGAGGCTAGAGAGGTACTAGACGTAAAGAAAAATGCTAGGAATGGAAACTAAATGAGAAATTGAGCAAATTTTTTTTTTTGAGTCTGTTTAGAAGGAATACAGCATGCTTTTAATCATGAGTATATAGCCTGTAGGTATTTATTATGCTCAAGAGAACGTATGTAACTGCTGCTTGAGCTCAGAGGCTTGAACTTGCAAAATCAGTGAGGATGGATATCTGGTGAACGCAGACTATTGTGGAACTGTCATATATCGTTATCTCACAAAAACTTCAATCTGTTTAGTACAAGTAACATGAATTACAATGAAGATTATTCAAATACCGCTGCAGGACGGCTCCGAGCCCGCGCCAGCACATTTCGCTTCGCTTCTGCGTGCACATCCCTTCCTTCTATTGTGAACGGCTTCGAGTCGGGTAATGAGAGGCGCGACATGGATTCTAGTAGAGTTTCAATCTCTGTCTCTTTAGTCTCCAACACCTCTGTCACATGGTTCGCGGTAACAAAAAGCCGCTCCATGCGGTACTCACCGCCAGAAAGCTCGGGGACATACGACATCGAGACATTCACAGTGCGTTGCGCATCGTCCAACGACTGGGTAAGCGCCTCAAGATGTGATCTCACAAGTGATTGAAGCTGGACAAGGGCTACAGGTGGCGAACGCAGCTTCTGTGAACGGCTGCTCAGTTTCTGATTGACTGCAAAAACCTGGCTAGCTTGACCAACCCGCAATTTCATTGAAGGAAGAGTGTCAAGCTCTTCTTCATAGTCCTTGCAAAGACTCGATACTTCGCTAGCCAGTTTACTGGCATCCAATGATATGGGTGTGATATTTGGCGTAAGGTCGCATGACGACAACGGCCAACGAGTTGCAGAATAAATAGTTTCGCTGGTCTTCAAATCAGATCCACTTTGTCGATGCCAGTCTATCAACTTCCTCATGTCACGCCCAAACTTGTCCAGCGCATCAATTCGTGCCGCAACAGCCTCATAAATGTTGTCAAAAGTGTCTTGTCTCTTGATGATAACCTCTTCAGGAATGTCAGGCAGCTCTGCATCAGCGAAGACGTCTGGACTCTCTGTCTGGACTTCCTGGTCAACAGTTTCAATAGCGGTAAATTGGGACGCTGAATCAACCATAATCGGTTTTGCCTTGGCTAACCCATCGTCTAATCTGGAGATCCTAGGTTCTACGCTTTGGCTTCTTTTTTCCCCCATCGGAGAGATTCTTGGAGTTTGGATAGGCGAAACTTGCGCCGAGAAAGGCGCAACATGAGGGGATCCCGGAGCAATAGTGGAAGTACCACCCTTAATGCTTGCAACATCCATGTTCTTGAGCACCATCGGGGTTGGAGTGTGAGGCCGATCAATACCAGAGGGAGTTAGCACCTCAATCGGAGTTGCACTGCGAACTGGAGATGACAAGGGTGAATATTTCATAGGCATATTGAGAAGTTCAACTCTTCTCTCATGCACATGTTGAGGAGATGGACTATCGGGAATCAATGGCGATCTCGATCTGTCTGACACATTGTCGGCAGCTACTGGAACAGGAGCTGGGGTGGGCGATCTTGAACTTCCCATTGAAAGGGCGTCTGGAGGGGGCACAGATATGGGGTCAGGTCTATTTGCGAAAAGAGGCAAATTGGTGATATCATTGGTCTCGTCAGAATCTCCCGTGTCATCTGAACCGTCAAAGTCGCGCACAGCCTGATCTGACTCCGACTCCCGAGCATTATCATCTTCCTCAGACTCTGACTCCTCCCGATATAGATTATTGTCTTCCGAGTCATCACCCAGAGAATCAGACTGCTTATCATCCTCAGAATCAGACTGCTCATCATCCTCAGAATCAGACTCTTCTTGAAAAATTGCGCTATCAGAAGACTCAGACCCGGAATCAGCAAGGATACTAGATTTTCGTCCAGCATACGCAAGTTCTGGAGAGAGTGAATGTGGCTTATTAGTAATAGAGGTGGATGCACCAGACTCATTTAGGTCACCACCAATCTTTACAAGAGCTTTGTCTGTGGCACCAGCGCTTGCTTCTTTGTCAAGAAAATTCGTTGGTTTTGTTGATCCAAAAGCGTTTGCGGATGAACCAAATGCTCCAAAAGGCGCACTACCAAAGGAGGAGTTCCCAAAAGAGGAACTTCCAAAGGAAGGGTTCCCAAAGGAGCTGCCAAACGCGTTGCTAGTGCTCGCTGGAGCTGTGGGCAAAGGTGTTTCCATGCTCTCTTTTTCTTTTGTCTCAGAAGCGATCGTTTTAACAGGAGGTTTTTCTACCACACTGGTTGCTTCTCTCTCGAGAAAGCTTGATGTGCCAGACGGATTGGCAAATGAACCAAAACCCCCTCCAAAGGATGAGCTACCAAAAGAGGTGTTCCCACCAAAGGGGTTGGATCCAAACGATTGTGGAGAAAAGCTGAGTGAGCTACCAAATCCAGATCCATACCCAGGCGAACCAAAACCAGCTGATTTGAAAGCACCACCAGAGGTGTTGGAAAAGCCCGCAGACTTTGAGGACAGTGAGGGAGGTACAGAAAATGCGCCTGACAGCACAGGCTGCTTTTCCTGATCAAATGCTGTGGCCTTTTTGCTAGAACTCAGTCCCATCACTTCATTCTCAGATTTTGGCTCTACTGAGCTAAATCGCGCATCTTCCGCTTCTTTGTCCTCAGCATCATTGCCTTCTGTCACGTTTACTTCAGCTTTATCGACTTCATTATCGTGTTCAGGCCTAGCTGGTTTGGGCTCATCGTTTTCAGCCCTATCGTTCACAGGCTCATCTTTTTCAGCCACATCGTTCACAGGCTCATCTTTTTCAGCCACATCGTTCACAGACTCATCGTTTTCAGCCACATCGTTCACAGGCTCATCGTTTTCAAGCCCGTTGTGTTCAGAATCATCGTACGCAGACTCGTTATCCTCAACCTCAAGATCTTTAGTCATATTGTCTTCATTATTTTCTTCAGAGGATTTAGGCTCGACAGTACGCCTCTCGCTCTTTTCGCTAACCGCAAGTGGTTCATCAGTGGGAATTCTCATCTCGGTCATCTCTTGCTTGATAGCAACGGGTTCTGCAGACGAAATATAGGAATCTTCAGTCTCAACAGCTTCCGGCTCCTGCACCTCAGCAGCGGGTGTATGAAAGGATTTTCGGTCAGCCGTTGTCCCCAGTGCAGGATCTGTTGGCTCCTCTGCAGACTCACTAATAGCTTTTGTACCATCGCTAGCAAATTGCTTGATTTTTCTCAACTCTTCACCTTTCTCCTCAACTGATGTGGCTGAATCGTTAAGAGTGCCTGCTTTTTGCGCCTGCTTTTCCTGCGCACTATCGGCAGATTTATGTGCATCCTCATACAAAATCTGTACTTTTTCTCTCGCATAATCGAGCGTTATGTTACCATTTTTGAGTGCTTCACGGGAGACAATACGCCAGGCTGCAATTGTGCCCGCATTCGTGAGCATCCACAAAATCGGAAACTGAGCAGTTGTTTCGAGACCTTTGATGCCTGATACCTCTCCTGATTTTGACGAATAATCAATGATAAGACCCACGGGAGAAACTTCAAGGTCATCTTCAGTAAGGGGAATAGAGGCAGCATATTGGTCCTCGATAAGTTGATGCACACCGGATTTATCAAAAATAGCGACTTCTGACGATGCTTCGGCTGTCACAAATGCTACATTAGACTCTGTTGTGGGCAGACCTTCCAAGGGAACAACATACCAAGAAAGCTGTGTCTCGAATGCGGGGCAAATGCTTTCCAGTTGCTTCCAGTCGCCGTTAACAGAAATGTAGCCCGTATAGTATTTTTCTCCTTCTTCTCCATCGGCAGTGACAGCCAGCAAAAATTCCTCCGAGATGCAAAATAGGTTCTGCACAATGCCTACCATATCGCTGGGCAGCGAGATGACCTCGCTAGACATGTCCGATAGACTAAATTTGCGGATTGAGCCTCCTTTCTCAGCAGACAAAAGATGCTTTCCGTCCCTTGACCAATCAAAAGCTAAACAGCTAGAAGACACTTGGGTATTATTAGGCATCAGAGCCAGATAATTGTCTGCAGTAAGAACCGCCACGTCACGGTAATGCGGCCGCCTCTTGAGGCAAAGCACTTCACTGTCTAGAGTAATTGTTTTTGAATTGTTGACTGTAAAAGATCCTGAAGAGTCTAGAGAATAAATGCAGATTTCTCTTGGATCTGTCGAGGCAACTACCAGCTTTGATTCATCGCTTGAGACTTCGAGATGGGAAACTTCATAGTCCACTTCAACAACATCAGCATCATCTGGAGGCTTCTTTGAGACCAAAGAGTCCCGCAGTTGGCTAAGTGACGAGATTGTGATACCGCTGTCGCCAGCCATGTAGACACGTTGAGACTGTGGCGCCAGGGTCATGAGCTGGACTGGTGTTTCCGGTGGAGTATCATAGGCAGTGAGAAATGGGACGCCATTGTTACCAGTAAGGCATGGCATAGCCAAGTCGTCATCTTCAACGGCGGCCAAGACGTCCATTGTGTGGGTGTAGTTAGAGTTTGTTTGGGCTCTAATGGGTATTTTGTTAGTGGCTCTTTTTTTGGGAAGTGCGGTTTGGTAGTGGCTTTTTCAGTGAAGTAGAGTAGGGCTGAAATATTGATGGTAATGCTATTGAAAAAAATGGATATGTGGGGGGAAGTGAAGGTATGTGATCAATTTCGCCAGTGAAGCTGGATTTTCAGCTAGGTCACTTTCCACAGAGATTTTGCAAGTTTTGTTCAGGCAATCGCCTTGAACCTCCGCTGGTTTCTGTGTATGTGCAGGGGAAATGGGGCTGGAAATTTGGCTCAAGGATCGACCTTGCTCGACTGGAGGTCAGAACACTGATTTTCAAGCAATTTTCAAAGATGGCGAAACAAGGCACAATGGAATAGCCATCTCAGTATATGCCTCTCGGAGTGATTCATTTCCTTCGATTCTTTCCCTCCCAGCTATCAATCAAACCATGACTCTACCTGCCTGAAATTTCCCAGTGACTGATTGCCGAGAAAATCCACTAGATAAGAAGACTATCTCCAATACCAGCACCTACACCACCCGCCATGTCCGGCTTCAACCTTGAAAAAATAGTCAGACCAAACATCTGGGCACTAGAGCCCTATCGCTGTGCACGCGATGACTACCAAACTGGTGTTCTTCTTGATGCTAACGAAAATACTATTGGACCGGCCCTCCCAGCTCTTTCCTCCGATGAGGAACTTCTTGAGCTGAATCGCTACCCGGATCCCCATCAGGTCAAGGTGAAGCAGCAGATTTGCGATTTCCGCAACTCTGAATCGGAGGATGATGCCCCACCACTATCTCCGGAGAATCTTTTTGTTGGAGTAGGCTCTGATGAGGCAATCGACTCAATCATCAGAGCTCTTTGCGTCCCTGCTGTTGATAGGATTCTCACGTGCCCACCTACTTACGGCATGTACACAGTTTCGGCGGCCATCAACGACGTTGAAGTGCTCAAAATTGGCCAGAATGTGAGCAAAAAGGGCCACTTCACAATTCAGACTGACAAAATTCTTGAGGCCCTGACTGCCGATGCTGCAGCTTCCAACAACATCAAGATTGTCTATGTCTGCTCACCGGGAAATCCAACCGCATCACTTGTCGACAAGTCAGAAGTTTTGAAACTGCTGGCTCATCCCACCTGGAACGGCATTGTCGTTCTTGATGAAGCCTATATTGATTTCAGCCCGCCTGGTTCCTCTATGGCCCCTTTGGTTACCAGATATCCTAATTTGATGGTGATGCAGACCATTTCAAAGTCATTTGGTCTGGCGGGTGCTCGTTTTGGAATCTCTTATGCATCCGCCAAACTTGCCTCGGTGCTCAATGCCATGAAAGCCCCCTACAATATTTCGTCGCTTACGTCGCAGATTGCTGAGCGCGCCTTTTCTGCCAGTGGCCTGGCCGAGATGAAAAAGATGGTGGAAAGCATTAACGATCAGCGCAGCGTTCTCATCAATGAGCTGCCCAAAATTGAGGGCGTGGGAGAGTTCCTCGGTGGCTTTGATGCAAACTTCTTGCTAGTTGAGATTCTCGATAAAGACGGCAATCCTAGCAGCAAGCGGGCCAAAAAGGTGTATGAGAGGCTAGCTCAGGACAAAGCTGTTGTTGTAAGATTCAGAGGCTCAGAATACGGCTGCGAAGGTGCTCTGAGGATTTCAATTGGAACTGCCCAGGAGAATCAAACGTTGCTCAAGGAGCTAGCAGAACTGCTCAGGGCGATTGAGTGAGTTGGTATAAAAACTTGCAAGGTTGCAATTAGACATTAATTCTAGACAAGGTTAATAAATACTATAATACAAGGTGAGGTGTAACAAGCTTTGGCAATCAGTAGATCCTAGCTGCTAACCTCCCAAACACTCAGACCAGGACGTAGTCCCTCGTCTAAAGTCTCCATAGAGTAGTGCAAATACGTGTGCCAGACACGGTACAGCTCCAAATCACCAAGCTTGGCTGTCTCACCACCAAAATCCACAGAGTTATCTGGACAAATCACGTAGACCTTTTGAGCATTGGCGAGCTGTTCCACAAGTGTTTCCACAAATTTTTGGCTAGCCCCCATAACGTTGAGCAGCTTGGCGTCGTCGTCTTCAAAGTATGCAAAGCCTGCATATGGATCGGGAAGCGTGAAGTTGGGCTCATAAACTTCCAAGGTTGCGTTAGGCTGAGCCATAATCCAGAGTGGAGGGGAGTAAGTGCGCCACCAGACAAAAGCAGCATCCGGAGACACCAAGTTATTTCCAATAAAATGCTGAGCCTCAATTACACCACCTTGATGGATGGTGCCCATGAGAAAGCCCATAGCCAGGTTGAATGCAAACCACACGACAAAGAAAACTTTGCGCACGCGTTCCGTGAGACGATCCACGGACATGCAGTAGCAAAGAAGAGGCACAATAGGAATAAGAAAACGAGCTTCTTGGTGTGGGATGATAGAGAGAATAGCAAATCCAGAAAGAGCTGACAGTGCGGGGAGACTTTTAACGTACTTTGGCGAAAGCAGGAAAATACCTGGGCCAAGCAGCAAAGGCAGATTCTCGACAAGATGTTTGAAGCGATAGTGTAGTCCGTGCAGTGCCAGGTTGTTGGAGTCCAGATTGTACAAGAGGTTATTGAGGGGTGTGATAACTGGATTGGCCAGGGTACGGCCATAAAGCTCAGTGTCAAAGAAAACAATGACAAAAGATGTCAAAATGCCTGCGGCAATGAAAACAATTAGCTGGGTCACAAGTGAGATTGAGGGCTTCACGCAAACGACGCACGGCGATTCCATTGTTCGGGAAGCAGTGGAAGATCCAGATGACCGTCTACGGCGGAGTCCAGAGGCATCTGGGCGATCCAAAAAAGGCATTTTCTCATTCTCATCGCGGGAAGTTTGAGGAGTGATGCTGCTGGGCGTGGAAGTGGCCGTTTCCAGTACAATTTTTGTTGATGAGCGGCCAGTCATTTTGAGCACAATAAAGAAATAGCGCAAGACTGGCAGCAACAAGAACGCTGCAAACGAGACACGATTGAAGGTACCGCATGTGATAAGGACAGCGAGAACGGCTACGTCACCGTAGAGCGTAACCACAGTGTAGGAAACTGAATTTTCAAGCTCATGAAGAATTACGAGGCACCACAAGAGAATCACAGTCTCGATACTATTTGAAAAGGTGTGAGACTGGTATACCCACGTGACATAGGAAGTAGCTGTAAAGAATAGAGTCTTGAACTTTTCCTCCTTAGACGAGGACAGGCGATCAATGGCCATGTCGCCGAGCACAAGGGAAGCAAGAGCAAACAGCAGCTTGAGCGCTAACAGCAATTTGAGGGGATCGACGGTACCAAAAAGAATAGAGGCAAAGCTCATGGGGAGTCCATAGGTAATCCAAATGATAAACATTGATCTTGACGGCACCTCTTGGCCGAACTCCCATGATTTGTGGGTTTGCCAATCAAAGATCTGGTCGGCGACGGCCTCGGGACCCTGGAAGTGTTCATCGGGGTGAATGTAGGAAGTGGCAAAGGCGAAATAGACGCGGAGGAGGACGGCAGCAAAGAACACGGCCCGCCATCGCCCCAGCTTGGAAAAGACATCAATGTTTGCCATTTCGTGCTTGTCCAATGGGAGATGATGCGCGTTTGTGATGTGTGGGGGCGTCTAGGTAATTTATAGAGAGGTATGGCAGGCGATTTTGTGAGTACAAATATGCCCGCTTGGGAATAAAAAAGTGTGGTGTTTGCAGGGTGGGATTCGCAGCGGGGCCAGGATGTACTCGATGGGCTACGCAGGGCAGGGAGGGGCCGCTTGGGGTGGGGGACGCTAGTGAGGGAAGGAGGATGCTTTGTTTGGGGCGAGAAATAGACGTCAGGAAAATGTTGGGGTGCTTTGGGGCAGAAAAAAGTATAGGTTGCTGGCGTTGCTGGCAGTCTTGTAGTTCTCGAGGGAAAAAAAAGTGGGGTCGGGACTGCCGTCGTTTTGTATGCCGGAGCGGCCGCTTTTTCTCCGTAAGTGTCGGACCAGTCATCGCCGACGACCTACTCACCGACTTATGCGGATATATCCGATGACAAAGCGCGTCACCGTAGTGGTCAGTGCGGTCCAACTAGCTGAAATCGGACCTTTTGGGCTAGCTTAGCACTAGAATAAGCCTCCCAGGGTTCTCGCGGGTGGCAAACCCCGCCAAGCCCTCTTTTCCGCCACGAGTAAGTCCGGGGTGGGCTGTTGTCTCCGGTGGGGAGCGGGGAATGACAAGCTGCTCGCGCCTGACGTCACACAGGAGAGGACGCTAGCAAAGATGAGTTGGATATAAGTTGCGGCATACGTGATGACAAGACAATTGCAAAGTACTCTCAGTCAATTGAGGTTGAGTATTGTTGTTCCGACCGCTTGTTGATATCTAGCGCCCTTTTGGTTCCTTGTGGTGTGATACTTCTCTGAAACCCCGGAAGAACTGTGCCGGTCAGGCGGGGACAATAGCACACCGGGCAGCGAGCTGTGTCCTCAGCTGTTTGCCGACACTCTTTTCGCCGCAGATTGGGAATGCTTGCAACATCGGAGTATGGACGCCCCTGGTTTGTGCAATGCGGTGTCTTTGTTTTGCATTCACTGCTTCTTTCTATCCATTGAATCCGTGGTCCTGACGCAGCACAGCTAGTTGGGGAGGCCAGCGCGCCAATTTGCGCATTCTGCAGTAGCCGGAGGTTATCAGCATAATTACAAAACAGAACCACACTTTCTCAATTTCTATGTACGTTTGCAGCTGTTGCTTATCACTCTCCTCTCCTTCCCTTCATATCTTCTCTTCCATAAGCCCTCCCCCTGTGACTAAGTGGCGATCGCATGCCCAGTAGGAGCCCCCGGCAGGCTCACTAAGCCGCGATACTACCCAACTCGTATCGCTCATCGCAAACTCACCACAATGGCCTCCACGGCACCGAATCTGGCTCTCAGATTCTCTCTTGATGATGTAACAGCCAAGCAACTTCCAGCTGACTCCAAAGTGCTGGTTTCCGCTGCGGCAGCTCTTGTCGACGAGGCGCTCAGCGAGTGGATTCCCGGCAAGGTGTTCGAGGACAGCTCGCAGCACACGCGTACTGAAACCTATTCCACGAGGAAGGGGGACGATTTTTGGCTTGCAAGACACTCCAAACACCGTGACGTGTCATATGACACCTTCCGCTCCTACATACTCGAAAATCACACGCAATATGAGCAGAAGTACATTGACCTGCTTCACTCGTATGAGCTGTTTGATGTGCCCGATCGGCCCGACTGGTACGGGGCCAAGGTGCACTACAAGTTTCCCAAAATGTTTTCTGATCGACAAATGGCGGTATTTGTATTAGCCTACGAGACTCAGCCTGGGTCTGAGTTTTTTGTCGTGTCTCTGCCATCGGACCACGCGACAGACGCCCAGTATACCCGTGCTAAATACTGCTCAATTGAGCGGGTCCAGTTGGTGGGCAAGGAGGTGGTGTGGACGGTGATCACCACGTCAGATTCACGTGGCAGCATTCCGCGATGGATTCAGAACCGCAATGTCACTGCCATGATTGCCCACGATGTGCCGAGCTTTGTAGGATTCGTTCGCAGTCTGGAGTCTGGCGAGCAGACAGAAGCAGAGTCCTGAAAATTCCTAGATAGAAACTAATGCAATCATTGGCGAAGCTTGGACGCTGTCTTTCCGAATTTTATCCAGCAAAGCGCGGGCCGGACTGTTTATCTGGCATAGTGCTTCGTATTGAAAACGAGGTCAACAAAGCCTTGACACAAATCATGGAACTTCACTGGCCGAAACAGCGCTATACAATGACCGTTGTCCCAGGCGAGACATGCGCCGATCCTCCAGACTCAGAATCCAGATGCTAAATATTAATCGGAAACTTTGCGGACACATACGCATAAAATATCAATCACCAACTATTGCCAATTTATTAATTACCGATTATTATAAATAAGTGCGAAAACACGCCTAGTGTACAGTGGGCTTATTTTTTGTTGAAGACAGAAGCAATCTTATTAGAGATGGTGGCCTTGAGCGACTTGTTGGAAGCAGTCGATTGAACGGGGGCAACGTTCTGGGAGCGTCTGGAGGCAGTAGAGGCCTTAGGCTCGAGTTGTTCAGCTTCAGCAAAGTTCATTGTAAAATGATGGGGATTCTTATCAGAGTTGTGATTAGGAAATGCAACATGGCCAATGCTGTCTCCTTTTATATTTCCAAGTATCGACTCAGCTGATGCAGAGATGCCGTCAAGCGGCTTACAAATTTTTTTTCCCGTCACGAGGGGAGTTTTCCCCGACGCGGCCAAGAAAAGCTGTTTTCGAGACAGACAACCAGGCGATGGACGAGAAAAGCTCATTGTGTGGCTCGCACATTACAAGAAACATCTTGGCAGTAAAACTGATCGTTAATTGTTCTTTATTTTGATTTCTCATGTCTCACCCACGCGTTTCCTCGATCTTTTTTCGGCGCTAATTGCTGAAATACCGCCCTATCTGATGACTGCATTGACCCAAAGCAATTCAAAAGCAACGGTGGGAAAAATTTCTTGGCCACATGGCTCAACGGCTGTCAGCGGAGGTGCATTATCCGCCTCGGAAGCTGGCACTCAGATGCGGCGAGGATCTTGTGACAGGAAAAAACAAGAGCTGGTCACGTCATATAGCATTTTGTCAGGTCGGTTAGCGAAACAATCCCTGTGCTCGAATCTTCGGATGGCTCTAGGTGATCTGACCCTTGCCTCACAGCACCTCTAGCCTCAACTGGCATCGACACGCAGCAACCATGCCGACATAAGCCGGCTGAAGATAACGTTTGTAGGACAGGGGCCCGTTTTTGATAGACATTCTTCCGCAGTAGGTTCACAAGTCAATCTTTACACATTCATTTATTAAAAATACAAATAAATAATTTTGCGCCCTAGGCTTAATTGCGCAGAAACTCAATCACCTTGCTTCCAAGGCTTCTCTTGGCCTTAGAGGACTTGGCCGACTGCGTGGACTTCTGGGGATTGACCTTCTGGGAGGCAGATGAGGCTCTGGGAGCGAGCTGCTCGGCTTCGACAAAGTTGACCATTTAGTAATGTGGTGTTTGGATACAGCAGTGTAGTTCTAGTTTTCACTGAGTAATGTGGTGTTTGGATACAGCAGTGTAGTTCTAGTTTTCACTGAGAATTCATTTGGCCGTTGCCAAGGCTTTTTATACTAGTCTTGGCTCCAAACTTGGCCACCCCTCGTCATCCTGTCACCTGCCTTCCGTCACCTGCCTTCCGTCACCTGCGCGCTCGCCAGTCCCATGTAAATAATGCTCCCGGGTGCTGGGAAATATGAAAAAAATGTATATTGGCACGTGGATTGCGGGGCAGGTGATGGCACGGGACGCCGGTGGTGAGGGGATAGCCGCCGGAGAAGGCCAGCTGGCCACTCTTTAGGGGACTGTAGCCAACCATTTCCGACTCTGGACTGGAATCTCTTCCAGGGAACGCTCCGTCGCCACTGATCGGGTAACTGACCAGTGAATTGTGATCGGCACAAGCCAATGCGCCTTTAGCATTGCTGCTTTTGTCTGCCTTGGGGCGCATGCGACGTCGTCTTTGCCTACCAGACTTGCCAGTCTTGACCTGCGAGTCACTAGCCGCTCTCGCAGCCGCAATGTACTGTTGGGAGACGTTCTGGAAGGAAAGTGCGTCGTTGGACACCATGTAAGAAAGGGCGCCAGAGCGCTCGGGTTCTGGGAGACCGTTGAAGAAAATCTCACGTTTGTCATAATCAGAAATATAAGGCGGTTCACTATGTCGATATGTCTCTGACTTGGGGAAGGCTATGACATAGTTAAGAATATAAGATCGTTCGGAGATCTCCGATACGTACTTTGCAGGGGACCTGCTGCCCTTGGTCAGATTGCGAAGGATTTCCTCATAATTTTCCACGAGAAAACTAGAGATATATCTCTCAGCGAACTTTTTCCGGAAAATATCCCATGAAGAATCGCATAGCGAATAACAGAACTCGCGGGCCTCGCCAGCAGTGTATTGAGCCGCCAACCGTGAGCGAGTGGGGTCACCCGGGGCCGAGCTAATGTTCGACGCAGTGAACGCAGCTTCAAGTGAAATAACCCAGCAAATGATGCCAGTGAAGCCCTCACACCCGTGAAGGTGTTTGACTTGATAATCATTGCCCCCGAAGCTGAAAGCGTGGTCTGTCATGATGCTTCTACAAATTAAAAGAAACCACAAAAATGAACGGAGAAAAAACCATCATAGGATGAAAAGCACATTTTATGGTGTAAATTACGGCTTGTTTTCAAGGTTCCGGAGGTACGCCTTGTTTTTGAGTTTCGGTGGTACGCAGAATAATTGTATGCCAGATGTGCCAATCAGGCATTGAAGACGGCATCAAGATCCGCGAACAAAAAATAACAAGGAGTACTTTTGGTACAGACGACCTATTCGAGGGTTTTACCATCTTGCTAGGGGCAAGAGTCACGGCCGATATGACGAGTGGTTTGCTAGACATTGAAAAGTAATCAAGGAATGAGGGTGTTGAAAAGTAGTGTGTATATGTTCGATTCAACCTACATTCCTTAGCTTTTCAATTAACTCCATTACGCCAGGGATATAGCACGCCAAGCCATATAATCGTGGCACTTTCGCTTGAACACTTTCTTCACTGATAACCAAAAAAGATGAGGTCAGAGAAAGACCGTTGATACTTGTAATTACAGAGAACACATCAATGGCGATCATAACCATTAATAAATATTTGCTGAGCAGAAGTAGGCTCAATCCATTCATATTTGGCTTGCTAGGAGTCTAATGCAGTCGGTATCACCAGAATTGAGGATCAAGTTCAGATACCAAAGCCACAATAGAGTTGAGATTGAACTCAAATTGCCTTCAAGCAGGTCCACTCTGTGCCTTTGGGAGAACAGAGAAAATCACTTCCATGGAAACCATCAGTATACCTGGCAGGATAACTATCATGAGCGCCATGAAAAAGAACTTCAGCGGTATCCCTGTCGCTATCAGAAGAAGAAAAAGGGCATAAAGCGTTGCAACAACAACCAAATCGGCAAAATATCTCGTCTTTGGGGGGAGAAATCATTCCACCTTTTTTTCAGTACTCCACTGGCTGAGTTCATTTTCCTGTTCATTCTTCTGTTCATTCTTCTTCTCCCTCAGCTCTTGAGTTGCTATTTCGCACAAATTAACACGACGTCTCAGGTCTTTGATTTCGTTTCTGAGCTCAGAATAATCCGACATCCCCCTATCCTGACAGCTTACAAGCCGATGTATATATACTAGAGGTCATGCGCCAATCGCTGTTATCTGCTTACGACAGTAGCTAATTGAAGGCGGCGTTGGCGACCGAGTGTGATGAGAGCTTGCAGCTATGATGTCAAGAATTCAGGGCATCAGGGGGAAAATATCCGTCGGGCAGTGACTATCACGAGGCTCAAATATTCATGTTTTATCACACCTCGCTATCTTCTCGACTTACCATCTAATAGATTGCCCACTTGTTGTCACCCCACCCTGGCGCAGCATCAGAATAGAGCTCGTTAGAAATCAGGAACGTGACTCGCATGTATCTTGAAAACAGTTCATAATAGATACTTTGGCTGTTTGTGATCTGTCTCCTTGTTAAGCTTCGTGACGGCTGCCATTTCTACTCATCGTGCGAATCGGTACCCACAACGACTGAATTCTACTGCGTCCATCCTTCACCACCTCAAACAAAACCCCACTAAAATCTGGCTTTTCCCACAAGAATCCACTGATCCCACCCAGTAGAACCCAAATCACCCACTACAGAATTTTTACTTTACCACAACCATGTCTGAACTGGACGCTCAAACACTCGCTAAGCTCGACGATTCGTCGCGCAAGGAAATTTCCGAGTGGCTTGAAGGCGAGAACTCTCGCAACAAGGTCCGAGAGTCCGTCCACGGTCTCACTGAAATGTGCTTCAAAAAGTGCATTACCAACCCGGTCACTGCCGCTAACCTTGACACTGCCGAGGCTACCTGTATGCAAAACTGCGTACAGCGATTCATTGACACCAAGATTAGTGTTCTGCAACAGTACGTATGGATATTATGTCTTGACTCTCTGAAACTAACCCAGGATTCAAAAATACCAGCAGTAGTTGGTCGGTGCGCTAGCACCGCTGTATATAGGAATGGATTTTGTCGAATATCTTTGTGCATTGTTTATGGGCTGTTGTGTCTATGTCAACAGCCTGTCCGGTAGATTTATATTACATATTACAGGCTTTGGTTCCTTTGCCTTCTAGCCTCTGAATGTGTCCGCCCATTCGATCCAACCAGCCAAGCCCACCCAGGGCCCACGAAATATTATTTTCTAGCCACCCCTGGAAAGAAGGTCTCCATTATGTCGCTGAGTCAGTTGCTCAAGCTGCGAACGCGAGATAAGATTGAACCTCTCGCTGAGAGTGGGCCTTACGATCCCCGGGAAGCTGCTCGCTATCTTGAGTTGCTGCCTCAAGAGTGGGTCTGGTCTTTAGACGAAAATCGTCGACAAGGTGCAGCTTTTGAAAAGCAGCAGATATTCCTCGATAACGTTAGGCGCATTTTAAAAGAAACAAATGATATTGATAGTGCGCTGCTTTCTGAGGCTACCATGATCTACGGCGTGCCGGACATGCCATGGTTTCTTGGTAGCAAATTCGAGACCACTCCGGGGAGGGCTACAGAGCTTCTAGAAGCGACAGAGATGGAGTACCGTCAACTGCGTAAAGCTTCCAAAGCTGCTGGAACAGAAGATGACGTGTGGAGAACCAGCCAGCACTTGCTGGCTTTGTTCTCTTTGGCGCTGAGCTTTGCCAAAGTCTCTGCTCTAGAACAGCATTGGGGATTCGTCGTTGCCATGCTTGTGCAAATGGTTGGCGATCGTGAGACTCTTATCAAGGCCAAGGGTTGTTTGCTCATCCCAGTGCTCTGTGAGAGGATCGAGCCTCAGGTGCTTGTTGGCCGCGGAGTGGCCGACCTGTTATGGGCAGAGGTATCACCGTGCTTTACTTACTTGCCTCCAGGAACACATCCTTTAGACTCCGAAGCACTCATTTCAGCTGCATGCGATGCAGCAATGTCATTAATCGATACAGACGGCTCTCGGGAGAGGGCTCGCGGTGATGCGCTAATGCGGAGCTTGCTTGAGGGGTACCGTCATGCTAGTCCGCACGCGTCACTTGCGAAACTAATTTTACAACGCATCAGCGTTCTGGTGTCGAAGATGGGCATTTTCTCTGTAAAGCACTTGACGTGGCTTGTAAGGCTTATTGTCAGCGTACTATCAGACCCTTTTGCATGCTTGATCTTGGGGCCACTAACGCTAGAGCTATTGCAGAAACTCACTGATATTTATCCAGAGCGTGTTTCTGGGCACCGTTATGTCCTGTATCGTGGGTTAGTTAGTGCGTGGCGAAGAGCTGAAGAGGAAGATGAGGAACAGTTCAAAGCACAGCTGAGGGCCATCGTGAAAGTCATACCCATTGAGAGTGAAGAGATGGTTGAGTTACGTCAAGTTGCAGGATCGGAGCTTTTTGTTTGAGTAATGCAAAGCGGTGCATAGCCCAACATGTATTCTCTCTCCCTGGCAGTAGAAGTGGTGCAGTTTATGAAGCAGGATGTGTCGCCAACTAGAAAAATGTCACGAGATGATTCCCTATAACCAATCAAAGCCTTGACATCCAGAACTGAGGCGTTTTGCCTAGAGAAATGCTATCAAGCAAAACTCTGATTGGTTTCGATTGACTCTCATGCACGTCACTTGCATTCTCGAGATTCCTGTCTTCCTGTTGAGTCGAAAACTCGCCTGAATACGCAAATACCTTTCATTCTATGAATTGGAGGTACCTACTTTTCCAGTTCTCTTTTTGTTTGAGCTTGTCCCTTTGAACTACATCTCCAACTCCGTTTTCTGCACCTCCCATAGTCATAAGCATCTCCATTAGGCTAACGCCAATATAAATTACAAACAGCATCTCTACAAAACGCCCAGATAATCCTCCTTGATACTGCCAATGGCAAACATTTTGCCCACATCAGCACGCACACCAACAATCTTGAGTCGAACTCTAGAATCTTTCTCAATAGACTGGTCCTCAGCAACATACGCTGGCGGGTTTGCCGACGGATTGAACGACATATCTGACGGAATCAAATGCGACGAAACAAACACCACAAGTGGGCCGACATCAGCAAAGAAGCCCATCTTGTTGACAGTTGTCACAATAGCGTCCACAACTTCGCCCTTGAAGGGACGCCACACAATAGCTCTATATTTTACGTCAAATTCAGCCGAGCCGCTGGAAGGGATGACTCGTCCTTTTCCAATGTCAATCATCATTGAGTCCATGACACAGACAATATAGCCAAACTGTCCAGTGCAAGTTCCCTCGACGTCCGCCAGCAGCTTGGACTTGAGGTACTGGTGCATGTGCGGCCCAAAGTACGACGGATGCAACGTTAGAGACAGGGACAGATCCTTTATGAAGAACATTGCATGCCGGGGGTTGAAGGTGAAATTTCGAAGACTCGTGTTTTGTGATTGTGAGAAAGATATTTGACGTGAATATTAACGTAATTTCATTTTTGGGCTTGAGCTTCGACATGAGATGCGCTAAATACCTGTATAGTAAAGTGGTGTAGAGGTATCCCCAGAAGTACCAATGATCATTGCGCCCAAGAAATAGTTACAGGAATTTAACCAATTACTTCAGTGAAAACTCTTCTACGTGGATCCTGCAGTCAACCTTCTAGCGGTCCCGCGGCTGAGAACAACTAGATGAGAGTAAGTGTAGAATGTATGGTAAGTGTTGGGAGTGGTGCTTAAAGACTAAGCACCATAGTCAATCATGGGAAACGAATTGGAGCAAGTATAGCAAGTGGAAAGAGGTTTGAGCCAGTGCCCACTTTCAAACACCTGCTACGGCATCCAGCACTGATCAAAAAGCAGCTTGGTTTCAATTCTACAGCTCAATGAATATGCTATAAGATAGTTCCTGTCAGCTTGGGCATCTTGTAGGCAGTGGATCCTGCCTGGCTGTCTCAAATGTGGGAATGGCCAGATACCTGAATTTGGCTTCGCTTTTCAACTTTGCAGCCCTGTGACCGTCTTAGCTTTCCAAGCTGAAGCCAACTGTCACGTTCACTTCGTGGCGGGAACACAAACAGTCATATTGGTCTGTTGCTATTGACAAGCCCTTGTCAGCCAAGAAGCCAACTATCACGTTCACTTCGTGGCGGGAACACAAACAGTCATATTGGTCTGTTGCTATTGACAAGCCCTTGTCAGCCAAGAAGCCAACTATCACGTTCACTTCGTGGCGGGAACACAAACAGTCATATTGGTCTGTTGCTATTGACAAGCCCTTGTCAGCCAAGAAGCCAACTATCACGTTCACTTCGTGGCGGGAACACAAACAGTCATATTGGTCTGTTGCTATTGA
>JAKTYB010000104.1:0-38174 GCA_030561725.1 Grinbergsozyma bentonensis
AGGGCTCTGATAGCTCCCTCCACCAAAACGCCTCGTCACCCTGTCACCTCTCGTTACACTTTGTAACACCCTTCCCTACACGCTCGCACCACTAAAGCAGACACTCCAAAATCTGTCCCAAACTCCGTTTTAACCATAAGCCTCTTTCTCCAGTGCGCGTAGCCCACTTGCAACTCCACCCTTCCGTTCCGTCCCAACGCCGCAGCCGCCGCTCATGAATCTGGACCAGCCGCAGCAGACGGTCGGCTCTGCGCTGCCGCCAAACGCAGGTGGCTCCGGCCAGCAGCAGCCTGGCACAGGTGGCTCGCAAAAGCCACAGCCATCGTTCGTCACCGGCAACCCAAAAGAAGCCCTCAACCTCTACATTCACGACTACCTCATGAAGCACAGCTTGCACGACACCGCCCAGGCTCTCGCCCGTGAAGCTCATCTTCCTGGCGACGACAAAAAGGACGAGTTTCTTGGCGGAATGCAGGTGCCGGTCGACCTGCCCAAGGGCTTCCTTTATCAGTGGTGGACAATGTTTTGGGATATGCACTCGGCGCGTGCCGGCAAAGGCTCAGCCGGTGCGCAGCAGCTTTACAACTCCAATCTGCGCATTCGCCAGGAACAGGCGGCCAAAGCAGCGCAGCTCCAGCAGTCCACGCTGGCTCAAACCTCCTTCATTTCCCCGCAAATGGCCCAAGCGGGTGCCCCGGCAGGCTTCAACCCGGCCGCCCAGGCCGCTTCCATGGGTGGCGGGATCGGTGGCGCCGCTGTCGCAGGCCCGCAGATGCGCGCCATGACTGAGTTAGAGCGCCAGAACCTTTCGCGTCAGGCCATGCTCGGCCGCGGCCGTGTCCCGATCCCAGCCACATCTCCACAGACTATGCAGCAGTACAAGCAGATGCAGCTCCAGCAGCAAGCGCAAAAACAGCAGCAGGCGCAGCAGCAGCAGCAGCAACAGCAGCAGCAGCAAGCAGCAGCCCAGCACCAAATGCAAATGCAACAGCTCCAGCAGTGGCAGCAGGGCCAGCAGCCGCAAAACATGCCGCCCCAGGGCCAGCAAGCCAAAACCCTGCCTCATCACAGCCCGCCCCAGGGCGGAGCCGCCGTACCCCAGTCTGGCGCCCCTCAAAAGACGCCCCAAATGGTTCTCAAGCGCGAGATTGTGGGTTCACAGGGTCCTGGAAGCGCCGGCATCCCACCTCATCAACAGCAAGCAGAAATGGATAGCTCACCAGCTCACAATGATTCTCCTTCCAAGCGTCAGCGTCTTTCGCCAGACGGAATGTACCAGGCTGGCGCTGGAGCTGGAAATAATAATGGCACGCCCCATGGTGCACGCCAACAGCAACCAGGCACCGCTGGCGCCGCCATGTATGGCGGAATGCCTGCTAACATGATTCGTCAAATGCCACAAGGTCAGATGGGCCAGGCCCCTATTGCCGGCCAAATGACAGCGGCTCAAATGTCTAAAATGGGTCAAATGGGTCAGATGGCCGGCCAAATGAATCAGATGGGTGGTGGCCAAATGGGCCAAATGGGCCAAATGATGATGCCCCAGTACCAAAACTTTAGCCCACAAATGACCGTACAACAGCAGCATCAACAGCGCATGATGATGCAGCAACACCAACAGCAGCAGGGCCAATCCCACATGCCGACCCCAAATCCGGGACCTGCTCAGCCCGGCAAACAAGGCTCCCCAATGATGCCCAATGCCGACCAGGTTGTTTATATGAATGATGTTAATGGAGATATGAATTTCCGATACAATCAGGGCATAGCGGGTCAACCACAACAGCAGCAGCCGCAGCAAGCAGCTCAACAGTCTCAATCTGAGACCAAGAAAAACAATAATAACAGCAGCAACAACGGCAGCAGCAACAATGGTAACAACAATAATCTGGATGACTATCAAATGCAGCTCATGATTTTGGACCGAGAAAACAAACGAAGGCTCAAGGCTACGCGCCAGGAACACGATCAAAGCCCGCCAACTGGACCAGGTGCTGGTGCTGTCGGGCCCAACGGTAACGGAGCAGCAGTATCTACCGCCGCTGGTGGTCGTGTCCCTGCCACGCCTACCGACGGCCAGTTTCAGCGCCCTGGGCCCGGTCAAACGCCACGCCAGCTCTCCGTTTCCGGCGAAAGCGGCCGTAGAGGCACGCCCAAGCTCTCCAATCAGCAGCCTCCCGTCTCACCGCTCACTGACACCCATCACTCCTCCCCGTCGCTGTCCACGTTCAATGGCGCGCCAATGGACTTCAGTGGAGCTGCCGGTGCTGCAGGCCAGCCCCGCACGGGCTGGCAGAATGGAGGTAGTGCAGCTACTGGTTCGAACAATGCCAACGGTGCTTCCAACAATGCCCAGTTTGCAGCTGCTCCTGGCGGTCGTATGCCACCTCCAAGTCATCAGGCTATTCCAGTTGGTGTTGGTGCCGCGTCCGGAGGCCCCAACTCTGGCGCGAATCGAACGCAACCATCGTCACCGAATCCCCAGACACCGACCCAAGCGGCTCGCCAGGTGTCTGGTGCCGGGGGTTCAGGCACAAAGTCTACTACCAAAAAGGACAGCGCTGCCAACAAGAAGCGCGGCAAGAAAAACGGCAATGCACCTGCCACACCTGCGAACGGCTCCACCTCAGAGCCGCTCACGCCCATCACCACGCCTGCTACTCCAGCCAACGGTGCTGGTACGTCGTCAGCAGCGGCCGCTGCGGCCGCTGCTGCCGCTGCAGCAACTGTTTCAGGAAACACTTTGGGTGGCGGGGGCACTGGGTCTGCCGGTTCTGACAGCTTACTGTCGCGTGCTGCCAGCTTCAATGGCAAAGACGCTGCCACTGAGCTCAAGGAGGAGGACGGAGCGAGCTCGGTGCCAGCCGCCAATGACGACATAAGCTCGTCTTTCCTTGACTATGAAGGCCGTGGCTATTCTAACGACTTTGATTATCTGGGCGAAATGGACTATCTAATGCCAGATGACCATGGTTCGTTTGATCCGTGGGGAGTGGGCGAGTCTGTGGAGGCCACCGGCAACGATTAGCCTGCAGGCTTGAAAAGACAAAAAGTGGACTATTTATTGTGTGCAGATATTGCCCTATAGTGTAATAATAGCGATCTGCGTATTAGCCGGAGGCAGTGAAGGCTGGGTTCTCCGTTTGGTCGTGTGCCGCTGTGCAGAGCGGGTGCAAATCCATTTAACTGTGCCAATTCTGTTCATTTGTTGGTTGGTCCCTCTATTCAGTGCATTGCAGCAGTTCCTTGACGTTAGCACTCGCTGCGCGGATCGTCTTGAGCAGCTAGTAGCAGTGGTCATGGGTGCGGCAGAGAAGGGGGCACGTACTCAGCTAGCTAGGTAAACCCGGCCATGGCCTGACTGTTCCAACATTCCAACCTGGTTAGACAAGTCAATGCCCCCGTCTACAGTGCCCCACTTGTCTTCTCCACCTATATAGTCCCACCCCACGTTAATGCAGGTCCACTTTGTATTCCTCGGCAGCCACGTCAAGCTGCTGCCCCTCACCTGCAGGCATTGCCTGAGGCGGCACCCGGAAGGCAGATGGCCTGGCCACACACTGTCAGATAGTCAGGCCGAACACTGGCAGATAGTCAGGCCACAACACTGGCAATCAATAACAAACCAAAGCTCGCCAATTGCCATTCTTGTGGTAACTAATCTTCTGCATCCCAGCCCCCAAGCAGTCTCCTTTCCCAGCTAGCCCTCTCTCCGCTAGTCTCCTCTTCCCGCTGGGCCCCCCCCCCCCCTCCCCACCCAGGCAATCTGGGGTAAACCTCCCACTCTCCCGAGGCAAACCGCCAATTTTTTTGCCCGATTAGGCCCCACTGTTTATATCAAATCGGCCCCTGTCACTCTGCCTCACCTTGCCTCTTACAAACACTTGTGAACTGCTAGAATACAACCGAGAAAAACCACTAGCGGCCAGGAAATGAAGGAATCCTCTCAGGTCCTCTTTCCTGACACTCCGCTGGCAGAATACATTCAGGACTCTGGTGGCATGAATGATTGGGGTATTGATGACGACCAGGACGATCAAGATGCACCTGGTGGATCTTCGCTACAGCAGCAGAAACTATCCTGGCTGGAGTCATCTGGCCAGCTGAGAAAGATGCGATTCAAAACGCTGCTTAAAACAGCGTTCCAGTCGACCCTCGGTCCGTCAGAAACGTCCCAGTTTCTCGAGCGCTTTCGCTATGTGCTATCGTCGCTCTGCCAGGAATCAGCCGAAAAGGTGCTTGATTCGTCTCTGCAGGAGTGGAACGAGTACCAGCTGCAGCAAAACCGCAAACTCTACGGCGATGAAGGTCCCTGGTCGGTTCTCGCCATGCAACGGCGATTCTGGTCGGTCTCTGGCGGCGGCTGTGTTGTGCTGCTTGTCTCAGTCATCACTGTGAATTTGAAAAACAATCGCTTTCAGCACGCTCAGGCTGTGGCTGTCACCGTGGTGAGCATTTGTGTCGTCTTGTTTGGCTACGCCCATGTTCGGCGCCGCATTCTGCGCATGCTTCGTGCCAAGGCCATTGCCTACTCGTCGCTGTTTTGCGACGCTGCAGCTGCTTGGGAAACCTCTGCCCGTAAAGTCGTGCTCGTGATCAAGGAGGCGGAGGTCTTGTCCCAGGGATTTCGACCAGATATCGCTGCGTCAGCCACGACTGCCGCTGCTGTCGGCTCTATGACTGTCGATCTGCGCCAGCTAAAGCACCTGCGTGCATCGCTGGCTGCCTCCATTTTTCAAGCGTTTTCAACTAGCCTCAACGCTATTCACTCGTGCAGAGTTCACGCCAACGTCAACAACCTGCAAAGCTTCCTCGATATCTACGATATTGACCTCATGCTGCTGGACAGTCTCGGGCTAATCTCACCCATCAAGTCCCTTGACACCGATTGCATTCTCGAAGTGCTCATTACCCAGCCGGATGAATCACTCTATTTTGGAAAGGCTGCTAACTATTCATCATTGCACGAACTCAAAACTGGCCTGGCCACCATTGTTGTCTTGCGAAAGGTCTTTGCCTGTTGTCTAATGGCACTGCCCTCTTCGGGTGAATTTACGATGTCTGAGCTCTCGTGTTGGAAAACGGCTGTGGAATGGCTCAAGCATGGGGCTGACACATTCTCGAGCGCCTCTGAGTCTTTGAACCGAGAACGGTTTCTTCATAGCAGTCTTAGCCACCAAGGTGAGGCAAAGGATGCTGAGCAGCAGACACAATCTCTTCAAGTTTTGCACTCAATCAACAGCATGTCGTCTCATCTGCATTATCTGGAAGCCCGCATTCAGTTATTGCGTGAGTCAATGTCGCCAGACGACTATGACAATATTGGCGAAGAGATTGCACGGTTGTCAGAATCGTACAAGAATGCTGCATCCGTATTCCGGTCACCTGATCCGTTGTCTTCTGAAAACATCAGTCTTGAGCAACCAGATCCAGCTACGTCAACGCCAACGAAGAACCGCTGGTCGGTGGCCACTTTTGAATCCATGGAGTCTTCGGCTTCGACTTTGGCTGCGCCTGAGGAGCCGTTCAATCTCAAAATGGGCATCCCTTCTCCCCGAGTCTCGGTACTCGAGGGCATTGTGCAGGCTGACCAATCCCACAACAAAATGACAATGTCACGCCAAGAGCGGATGCGCATAATGTATGAGAAGCGCCGCCAGTATCACGAACACAAGGCACAACAAGAGCAGCGCAAACAGTTTGCTACAGAGCTTGGAGATGTGCTCCACCTTCGTGAATCGCGCATCTAGCGCCTTCACTTTTGTATTTTTAAGAGACTCTTCCGTCTCGCCTATTTATTGATATCCCGGACTTAATATAATGCTGTTAATCTTTCATTATCCACGTACCTGCTGATCTGTATATATAATAGTTCTTGCAACTATCAGATTGCGAAACCAACCATCTAGACGATGGGCTCTGTGATGGTCTTGCCTTTGAATTGCTCCAGGCCTTCGCCGTCATAGGATGTTGCTGGCTCAACCTCAACTTCCTGGCCATCAGCAAGAATAGCGCCGGCAGCCAGCAGCCATTTCCGGTTCTGGGCCAGCACATCCGCGCGAGATGTCTCGGGACAATCTGCCTTGGCGCCAGGGCCATTTTTGAGCGGAGAGAACTCTTCCTCTCTGTTAACCTCGAGAGATGCAAACTTGTCAAAAGTGAGGTGAGGGAACACGTCAAACACAAACTGCTCCAGCTTGATACCATTCGGCGATTCCGGCTTGACGCTCTCGCCTGTGTTCTGGTCAACGTAGGGAATTTTCTTCTTGGCGACGTGGAAGGGCAGGTCAGCATTGGCTGCTTGGTTGTCAATCAGAAACTTGGCCGAGTAGTAGTGGTTGACAATATTTGCAGCTCTGTACTTGAGCAGGGGTGGGTCGCTTTCTTCCGTCGCATTAGCCAGCTCGCTGGAGATCTCCGAGTACTCGACGACACCTGGGGCCGAGTTTTTGGACACGATGAGGCCGACGCTTTCGGTGGGATCGCGCTTGCGCACCACTTTGGTGGCAATCTCAACGTTTTTCAGAGCAGCGTAGCCGATAAAAACCGGGTCAGCCACCTTGACGAGACAGTTGTCAACGCAATATGTGTGAACATGCTTGATTCCCCTCTTTTCCATGTCTGCCAGCACTCCGCTTTTGGACAATGCCAGATAAATGCCTCCGTTTCCGTCAGGAGCCACAGCCACGCGGTCCTTGGCGTCGAGAATGATCTTGCCGTCGTTGGTCAAGCACGGCAGCACGCCCTGCTCGAAAAACATAATTGAGGACTTGTCGAGACCAAAGTATGCGTTTTCAGCAAAGAAACGCTCTGTGGGCTCTCGCGTGGGGCCAGAAGTCATAATATACCAGGGGATGGTTGCACCATTGGCGAGCTCGGCGATTTTGCGTATGCGCTCAGCCTGGAGCTGGAACAGCGACTTGTGCGACGGCAGGGAAATGTCATAGCAGCCCTTGGGTGCCGAGGAGCCGAGTCTGGTGCCCTGGCCACCGGCAAGAAGCACCACAGCGACCGAAGACTCGGAGATGAGGCGCAGGCCCTCCGATCTCCACTTTTGCAGCATCTCAGAAGACGCTGAGATGACGGAGTCGGACGCGTCCTTGGGGAGCGGCCGAATGTCGGCCAGAGCGTCATCGTGGCGGGCCGACAGGACCTGCTTGGCGATTCTGGAGACCCTGGCAGGGTCAATCTGCTCCAGCTGCTGCTCCAGGGAAGCCTGTTGCTGCGGGGTCAGATCGTCATAGAAGGCAAACACGTGGCCCTGGCCGGCGGCCTGGTACTGTTCAAGCAGTTCGCTGTATTTGGCGCTGGTCATTCTATATAGTGCGTGTTGTGGGTAAGAGGTGAGGTCAGTTAGGTGCAAATGCGGCTCGCCGGTTAAGTGTTTTAAGTCAGCCAGCACTTTTCTTGATATATGCAGCTTGTGAGGTCACTAATTTGGTTGCACATAAACATGCAGCGGGAGGCTCCGAGACGGTAGTGGGAGGACTTGAAAGGAGGTGGAGAAGTCGGTGAAAGTTGGTGGGGACAAGAGTGGAAAATAGGAGCCACAGGATGTGATTCTGTAGACTGTTCCTGCAGCGAAATTGCTCGTCAACTCGCGTAGGAATTTTTGTCAGGGCAGGGCATCATATGCCTCGTGTTATTTTAAGGCCCAGCCCCGCCTCGTGTCAGCTAGATGCAGGCCAATGAGCTGGTTAGGTCCAAACGCTCCCCTCCCCGGCCCCCCTTGCAGAAGGCAGGCCAAGAATAGCCAGATGCTGAAGGAAAGGGGAGGGAGGGTGCGCAGGAATAGGGTTTGTTGTCACAGAAAAGTTCTGGGGGCTCACAGGGATTGATTGCGAGCGAGGCTCTGCTAATGCCTTCCTCAGTCTGGCCTCTCACTTGTTGTCCCAAGCGTTGAAGGGGGAGGGCCCTCCAGAGGCGCGGTCAGAGCTCGGCAGGGGCACAGCAGGGGCACAGCTCAAACTAAGTTTGGCATTCCGGCGCCCCTCTGGCCGCAAGCCGAGTGGGCAGAAGAAGCTGCAGCTCTTGCCATGGCACGTGTACCGCGTCAGAAGGCTCTCTCCCACTCCAAAACTGCTCCTACCGTGTAGCAGCTGGTCGGCGGTCGGCTGTGGGCTAGCAGGGCACTCTGGCTCTAGCTAGCCGAGAAGTCCTGCTAAGACAGGGGACTGTCTGGTGAGCACGTCGGTGAGCACCTCAAAGGTACCTGCCGAAATCTAACCGTAATACCATTCTTTCGCTGACATTTACCCATTGACACTCTTGTACTCTTTTTCGCCCACCCGCTCCTCATCGTGACATTTGGTGACGCACATAATAAATCCGGTAATTTTTCAACTGGAAGCACTTTTTCAACAGTTGCAAAGTAAGCCACAAAACCAAATGCCCAGAGATCCACTAATTGGCATTGTAGGCAAACCGTCCAGCGGAAAGTCTACTACGCTCAACAGTTTGACTGAGGCTTCTGCCAAAGTCGGCGCATTTCCCTTCACAACCATCGAGCCCAACAAGGCCACAGGCTATCTGCAAATAGAATGTGCCTGTAAAAAAGTAAGAAAGGAAGACAAGTGCAAGCCCAATTATGGATGGTGCACGAACGGGCGCCGGTTTGTGCCTATCATGCTGCTCGATGTGGCTGGACTTGTGCCTGGCGCGCATCTGGGCAAAGGCCTCGGTAATAAGTTTCTCGACGATCTGCGTCATGCTGACTCGCTGATTCATGTGGTCGACGTCTCGGGCACCACAGACGCTGAGGGAAAGGCTACACGTGGCTACGATCCTCTCAACGATGTGGAATGGCTGCAAGACGAAATCATGCGCTGGATCGAGGGCAACTTGAAAGACAAGTGGGGCTCCATCAAGCGAAGACATGCCTCCACAAAGTCATCCACTATAGACACACTTCAGAACCAGTTTTCGGGTTACGGCTCCACGGCAGACACTGTGGCCAAGGCCCTCAAGGGCCTCGATCTCGGACCTCTAGAGCACTGGACAGACGAGGATATTACCACAGTGGTCAAGGCCTTCACAAGGACCAAGTTTCCAACCGTTCTGGCATTGAATAAGGTGGACCACCCGGACGCTGATAAAAACGTGTCTAAAATTGTTAGAACAAACCCTACCACGCGGTGCGTGCTGACGTCTGCCATCAGCGAAGTGTTTCTGCGCAAGCTGGCCAAACAGAAGTTTATTATGTATGAGCCTGGCTCAGACTATTTGGACACCAAAGAGGACCTTCCTGATAGCGACTTGCTAGAAATGGACGAAAAGCTCAAAGAGCGGGTTGAGCATGTCAAGGACTTGGTTCTTTACCGATTTGGATCTACTGGGGTTGTGCAGGTTCTCCAGGCGGCGGCCGATGTCTTGGGTCTTATGCCGGTCTTTCCAGTGCGTAACATCACAAACTTTGGCGGTCAGCATGTGTTCCAGGATTGCATTCTCATGAGAAGAGGCACGACAGTGGGCACTGCAGCGCTCAAGATTATGGGAGACGTGCCAATTGCCGCCATTGAGGGTCTTCAGGGCAAAATTGCCGAAGACTCTCTCATCGATGACCATAACATTCTGTGTTTTAAGGTTGGTGCTAAATAAGAGAGCGAGCACCAGGCATGATCCTGGACCTGGAGCCGCCTGCGCATAGCAATGCTCATGAAACTCAGATTTTTGCCAATGAGAGCTGAACAAAGTCAGATCATTGTTTATAAAAGTTGAATAAAATCAGATTTTCAATCTGTTCTCTGATTTTTCAAAAATGACGCTTGCGCGCATTGACCGTTAACGGCGCACTTTCATTGCCCACGCCGCTGGGCGCCGCCGGCGCCGCCGCTCGGCGACATCGGGATATGCTTGCGCCACCACACGCCACCGCATCTCCCCAGCACATCAAATTTCAAACATATGTCTGTTCCGTATTAGGACAGATGCATATTTAGTCATGTTATAATAGTCAAGAGCTAGTGACTCGGCTGGTAGCGCAGAAGTTGGGTTGCAAAACAGCTCCTCATTTCATTGGTCCCGAGAATATCTGGTCAAGGAACCCCTCCCATATCCTGTTTCCTGTTGCTGTTCCCCGCCAATCATTCCCCCGCCATCAAGCAGCCCGCAAAAAATTTCTCCCAAGGGAGTGTGGGTGCTGGGCTCGCAGGATGGGCACGTGAAATTTCAAATCCGTCATAGGGTGGAGGCTCGGACACATATAAAGAGTAGGCTATCCCCCATCCGCCAGAAGTTGATATCAATACTCTCTCCACACTTGATTTGATTGGATAATCGCATACCATTGCAATGACCACTCCCGTAGATATCGCTGCCGTCTCCCAGAAGGTCGATGAGGTTGTTCTCTCGTCCTCGCCCCAGAACACGTTTGGTTCTTGGAAGAACGGTTCTCTCGAGAACCGTCGCTTGTCAACCACTGGCCGCCCTCTCAGAGCTCTGAAACCGTTTGATCACGGTGATTTCAAGATTCTGCTGCTGGAAAACGTCAACACGACCGCAGTTGAGCTGCTCGAGGGCCAGGGCTACCAGGTCGAGTTCCTCAAGACATCTCTCGGCGAAGCTGAGCTCATTGAGAAGATTGCTGATGTGCACGCAATTGGCATCAGATCCAAGACCAAGCTGACTAAGAAGGTGCTGGATGCTGCCAAGAACCTGATGGTTATCGGCTGCTTCTGCATTGGCACCAACCAGGTCGATCTTGTGCACGCTGCCAAGCTTGGTATCTCGGTCTTCAACTCTCCCTTTTCCAACTCGAGATCTGTTGCTGAGCTTGTGATTGCTGAGATCATCACTTTGGCCCGTCAGCTTGGTGATCGTTCAATTGAGATGCACTCTGGTACCTGGAACAAGGTCTCCTCCAAGTGCTGGGAAATCCGTGGCAAGACTCTTGGTATCGTGGGTTACGGACACATTGGTGCCCAGCTTTCGGTTCTCGCCGAGGCCATGGGTATGCAGGTCATCTACTACGACACGCTCATGATTATGAGCATGGGTACTGCCAAGCAGGTCGGCACGCTTGACGAGCTGCTTGCTAAATCAGACTTTGTTTCGCTGCACGTGCCTGAGCTGCCCGAAACCAAGAAAATGATCTCGACGCATCAGCTCAATGTCATGAAGAAGGGTGCTTACCTTATTAACAATGCCAGAGGTACTGTCGTTGACATTCCAGCTCTGATTGAGGCTCGCAAGTCGGGCAAGATTGGCGGCTTTGCTCTCGACGTTTACCCTCACGAGCCTGCCAAGAATGGCGTTGGTCTCTTCAACAACGAGCTCAACCCCTGGATCTCGGAGCTGACATCTCTCAGCAACATTATCCTTTCGCCCCACATTGGTGGCTCCACTGAGGAGGCACAGTCCGCCATTGGTATCGAGGTTGGTACCTCGCTTGTCAAATACATCAACGAGGGTTCCTCGGTTGGCTCGGTCAACTTCCCCGAGGTTGCTTTGAGAGCTCTCTCTGACAAGGATGGCGAGCACGTGCGTGTGCTCTACATTCACCAGAACGTTCCTGGCGTGCTGCGCAGAGTCAATGAGATTTTCGCCAAGTACAACATTGAGAAGCAGTTCTCGGACTCCCAGGGAGAAATTGCCTATCTCATGACGGATATCTGTGATGTCAGTCAGAGCGAGATCAAGGATCTCTACACACAGCTTGAGCAGACGCCATTTGTCATTAGAACAAGAGTTCTCTACTAGGCACGCGGTCAAAGCGCTTTTCAACATCAAACCCCAGAGTCTGTTTTCAACACATCTCTATCTAAATTATATCTACTGTATATACGAATATTTTTCATGATCATCAAACATCAGTTCGCTGGACAACAGGTCTCAGGGCCTGCGATAACATTGGCCGTAGCATTTGCCCGAACGGCGTGGCCAGCACCTGCTGGGGCATGTTTAGAATGTATTCTGGAATGTCCTTGCCGACCAGGAACTCGCAGAAGTCCTGCGACATGTTGTTACAGTTGTGATCAAACAGGTCGTAGGATTCTTGGGTGTATGTGTCTTTGAGCTCTTGCAGATACTCGTCAATAATTTCCCGGGGAATTTCGGTTTTCCCCATATCAATTATGCGTTCTGGGGCACCGTGATGGGTCTGGCCAGCCACAGAGCGCTGGATGCCGGCCCCGAAGAATATTTCGTCTTTGTCGTCTAGAACGACGGCCGTGTGCCAGATACCAGGCAGATGGAAGCCGAGGAGGTTCATGGACATGTTGGCAGCCAGGCCTTTGGAAAGATCATATACGTATAGTTTTACAGAAGTCATTCTATTGGGTACTAAGATGCCTGGTGGGTAGTTTTGTTTTAAATTTCAACAAGCTCCATGCTAGTAGGCGCAATATATAGTGGAGGTTTTGAGGCGAGTGGCGAGTGGCGATTCTGGAAGTTGATGGAAGGCGTTTGTCGCAGAACAGTTTGGCAGCCGAGATGAATGAATAGCATAATTCGTTTGCAGTAGGGCAATGTAGAAGCACAAGGCAGTCATTTCGAGTACAGCCAACGTCTGCCCACAACAGACCCCACGAGATTCCCTGACTACCTATGTTCCACTGATTACACGCTGCCACCTCTCGGCGCCCTCTCTCATAATGGCTATCATCGCTCCCAGCACGCGATCAAGGAGACTGCGGTTGCGGTGAATAAGCTGCTGATAGCCACTGATTCCTGCTTGAAAAAGCATCAACCAAACAGACGGTTGACATCTCTCAATTATTCCAGTTCTCTTCTCCTAGGTCCCGCTCTCCCCAGAGTCGCCCGTTCGCTCCTACCCTCCCCAAGCGCTAGTTGGCCCCCCACCCAACTCAGCCCTCTCCAGTGCCCACCCGGGGCCATCATCTCCCAAGGCCACACACCTCTCCTCTCCACACCACACACACTCAACTCAACCATGTCAGCAAAGTCCATTCTGGCTCTGCTGGACGAACCAGATTACTCGCTCAAACGGCATGCGCTGGAGCACATAAACAACAACATTGACCAGATCTGGGCCGAGGTTGCCGACCACGTGTCTCAGATCGAGGAGCTTTATGAGGACCAGGAACAGTTCCCCGCCAACAAGCTCGCCGCCCTGGTGGCGTCCAAGGTTTACTACAACCTCGGCGATTTTGACTCCTCCATGCGCTACGCCTTGGTCGCCGATGAGCACTTCAAGCTGACGGAAAAGTCGCAGTACGTTGAGACTATTGTTTCCCGATGCATTGACCGCTACATTGAGCTTAGGCAGGAAAAGTGCGACAACGAGGATGCCTCAGAGTCCACGGGAATTGACCCCAAGCTCACTGGTGTTGCAGACAGAATGCTGCAGCGCTGTATCGAGGTCGAACAGTTCAATCTCGCTCTCGGCGTGGCCCTTGAGTCGCGCCGCCTCGATGTCATTGAGAACATTCTCAGCGGGGCTCGCTCCCAGCCCCTCATTGACTATGTTCTTGAGTGCTCTGTGAACCTTGTTTCGAACCGTCAATTCAGAAATAAGGTGCTCAAGGCACTGGTTCCCCAAATCATGTCGCTTGAGAGCCCCGACTATTTTGCTGTTGCCAAGATTATTGTTCAGCTTGACGACCAAGAGCTGGCTCTTAATTTATTTTCTACTCTCCAGTCTTCCTCGCAAACTGCGATAGCTCTTCAGGTGGCTTTCGACCTTGTCGCTGGCGCTTCCCAGGGACTGCTTGAGAAGGTGGCTGACCAGATTGACGATCCTACCCTCAAGAAGATTCTGTCGGGTGTTCTTACCTGCGATTTCAACATTACGTTTTTGCAGAAGAACAACAACACAGATATCCAGATCCTCAACAAGACCAAATCCCAGCTTGAGGGTCGTTCATCCATCTTCCACTCGGCTGTGTCGTTTCAAAACGCCTTCATGCATGCTGGTACTACCGCTGATGGCTTTTTCAGAAACAACCTGGAGTGGCTTTCGCGTGCTACCAATTGGACAAAGTTCACTGCTACTGCTGCGCTGGGAGTCATTCACCAGGGCAACCTCTCGCAAGGCCGCCGCATTCTGCAATCTTATCTACCAGAATCTCAGGGCTCCCCATACACCCAGGGTGGTTCGCTTTTTGCTCTCGGTCTGATCTTTGCTGGTCACGGTCGTGAGGTCTTGGACTATTTGCGTCAGCATGTTGTGCCAGAAGGCGGGGCTGTCGATTCTGACATAGAAGTTGTTTGCCATGGTGCTGCCCTCGGTGTTGGTGTTGCCGGTATGGGATCTGCCGATCCCAAGATTTACAGCGAGCTTCTCAATTTGCTTTACGTTGACCATGCTGTTGCTGGTGAGGGTGCTGGTCTGGGTCTGGGTCTTGTTATGCTTGGATCGAAGAATGAGCAAGCCGAGAATGACATGTACAGATATGCATTTGAGACCCAACATGAAAAGATTGTCAGATCTTGCGCCATTGGTATTGCTCTTATCAACTGCGGTAAGGAAGAAGCTGCGGATGATATGATTGATCAGCTTATGGACGCACAAGATCCGATCCTTAGATATGGTGGCGCGTTCACAATTGCTCTTGCTTATGCGGGCACAGGCAACAACAAGGCCATTAAAAGACTGCTGCATACTGCTGTGTCGGATGCCTCTGACGACGTGCGAAGAGCTGCGGTCATGGGTCTTGGTTTCATTTTGCTCCGAAACCCCCAAGCTGTTCCTCCCATGGTTGAGCTGCTCTCCGAGTCTCACAACCCACATGTCAGATATGGTACGGCGATGGCACTCGGTGTTTCTTGTGCGGGCACTGGCTTGAAACGTGCCGTAGATGTGCTAGAGCCCATGATGAAAGATCCTGTTGACTTTGTTAGACAGGGTGCTCTTATTGCGCTTGCCATGATTCTTATCCAGCAAACAGAGCGTCTGTCTTCTAGAGTAAAGGGCATTAATGAGCATTTTGCTAGAGTGGTGTCTTCAAAGCACGAAGATGCAATGGCGAAGTTTGGTGCTGCGTTGGCTCAGGGCATTATTGACGCTGGTGGTCGCAATGTGTCCATTTCACTCGAGCATTCTCAGACTGGAAACATCAACACCAAGGCTGTGGTGGGCCTTGCCGTTTTCCTGCAATACTGGTACTGGTTCCCTCTCACCCACTTCCTTTCTCTTGCGTTCACCCCTACCTCAATTATTGCGGTGAGAGAAGATCTCAAGATTCCTCAGTTTGACTTTGACTGCCACGCTAAGGCCAAGCTTTTTGGCTATCCTCCAAAGATTGAGACCTCCAGCGGTAAGGCTCCGGAGAAGCTTGTGACTGCTATTCTTTCAACTACAATTAGAGCCAAGAACAGGCAGAAGCTGAAGGATGAAGCCAGAGAAGCTGAGGGAGGAGCAAAGGGCCAGAAAATGGATGTGGATGTCTCTAGCTCGAAAGCCAGCTCAAAGAAATCAGATACTGATGCTGCGGCTCCGGCGAAGACCAATTCCACTAAGGAGAAGGAAGAGGAATCACACAAAGTCAAGAATATGTCACGCGTTTTGCCTCAGCAACTCAAGTTTATTTCTTTTGAGACGCCAGATCAGAGATTTGTGCCTGTTCGCAAGTTCTTGGGTACTGGTGGTGTTCTGATCGTGAAGGACAAGAGACCTGAGGAGAAGTGTGAATTTGTTAGAACTGTTCGCCAACAGTATGAGAAGGATTCTGGAGAAGCTCCTCTGCCTGAGCCTTTCGAGTTCAAGGATGAAGAAGACGAATAGACATAATAAATTGTAATGTTACATGAATCGTGCAGTGATAAATCTCTCTAACTATACTTATCTTCACCAAATCTTTGTAATGAAGAGGGCAAGTGCTTGACAGCTTCTTCCTTTTTAGCTTTGGCCTCAGCTTCTCTAGCCAAGGCGGCCTCGATTCTCTGCTTTCTAACTTCGGTATCGTGGGCAGTCTGAGAACGATGTGTCTTTCTAACACCATCCATCCGATCGAGCTGGCGTTGCTTCTTTCTCATCTTCGCTTCGTTAACAAAGGGTGCCACTCTATACTCTGGTACAGACGAATCGATAGTACCAATGTATTCCGGCCTCAGCGTAATCATATCCGGCTGAATCTTCTCCAACAGACTTCTAACCTCCATCTCCTTTCTTGAGTTGCTGGAAGCGTAAGGATTGACCTCAAGAGCATCATAGTTAGCCTCACCAGCGCCAGGAATTATAAGAGAAGAGAAGCCAGCAGAATGACCAACACCCAATATATCCTCATAGGGGCAGAACTGAACATGTTCAACTTCCTCGCCAGGAATAAGATGGGACATGTATGCTTTTTGATGCTCAGCATTCGTAAAAACGTCCTTGTAAACAGTGACATGCGGGCCCCAGCCAACAGCGAGAAGACGAGAGTCAGAAATATGCAAAGAAGAAGGTGCTTTAGGAGTGGAATAGAACTGGTCAAGCTGTTTGAAGTTTCGGATGTCCCACAGTCTAATGGACTTATCAGCACCGGCGGCAGCCAAGTAACGTCCGCTTCTGTCTACAGCGATAGAGCGAACCGGTCCACGACATGTTTGAAGCTTTACAACAGGTTTGTCTGATGAGGGTGCCCACATGGCTACTGTACCGTTAGAGTGTCCAGTGTTGATGATTGCGTTGTAAGGGTTCTGAGCCATCGAACAGATTTGGCCCATTCTGGTGGGAATATCAGTAACTGCAGCACCTGTAGAAACATCGAGATACCTCAGAAATCCGTTCAGCGCACCTGATACAAGCAGGAAGTGGTAAGGAAGATATTCCAAAGAAGTAACATCGGTGTGTTGCTGCAGTCGATGCACTTCTGCACCACTTAGATTGTCGTAAATATAAACATTTTTCCGCTGTGCCGCAGCGTAAAAAGAGTTATCTGACTGGAGCCATTTGACGCTTCTGATTGTCTCATTGACGTTGAGTTCTGTGGTAAGAGATGCTGTTTTCCACTCAAAGGTAGCCAGATGACCCTTTCTACCGGCAAGAACAAGAGAGTTACCTGATCTTGAGTAGTCAAATAAATAAGGAGAGAAATCTGTGAGTTTTAGATCAAAGCCCTTGCGTTTTGTTGACACATCGACCGAGTCTTTGATTTCTTTCTGGGTCACCTTGACCGTTGATTCCATCTCATTTTCAGGCTCCAGAAAACCGCTGTCTTCGAGCTCAAGAAGAGCAGAGTCCTTTACGGCCTTTTTGTGAGCATGGAACTGCTCTTTTTTGCGCTCAATGTCCTTCTGGATGCGACTGAGATTCTTCTTTCCGGCCATTTTGATGGATATTGACTTGAGCAGGGCTGCCGATGAAATATTCGAAAAAAAAAATTGGCACAGCCGTGCTGTCTGGGGAACCCAGCCGCTGGCCGTGCGTGAACGTCAAAGTGAGTGCACTGCAAGCTATTGGTTACCAGAATGAGGCAAGGGCATGTTGGGAGGTGCTATTTCACCGAGGAATTAGTTGGTTGACAGACCGAAAAACCCATGATTCTGGGCGCCAGTGTGCTGTCAAGACAGAGGGACTGGCAAGTGAAGGATGTCGGCATGTAAGAGACGGGAGAACGACGTATAATCATATCTCTAGGATCAGAAGAGCGTTTGCAATCATTCCAAGGTGACTACCTTTGTTGATAGTCAGTTGCTCTCTTCAGTTTTTCTTTGATGCGAAGTGCGAGGTTTCTCCGGCCTGGCCAGGATTTATCCGAAGTCACGGCGGGCAGCAGCGGATGAGGGGCCGAGGGTCCGTCGGCTGGGGATGGGGACAAATCTCGAATCCAGCCCAAAAAAGATACGCCTGCGGCCAGCCACGATCATGAGGCTTTGCAAGAGCGGGTGCCGATAAGTCCGGACTGCGCTGCGCTGCGTGCCACTCACCACAGATACTACCGCCGTGCCGTCTGTTGGTGGCAGGCGGTGAGGCATGTGCAGTGGAATGGAATGCCGAAGACGCAGGCCGCGGGCGCGAAAAAAAATATGCGTTGGAATGGCCGTAGCTGAGAAGTTGCGGTAAGTGACCTGTGTTTGCATCCGCGCCGTCCTTCTCTATAGAAGGAAAGCATGGAGACAGAGCCCTCTGAGTTTGGGGCTAAAGCGTACCTTACAGCTTGCCCTTCATGAAACATGAGCCCTGCCTGGTGTGTGGTGCGCGTAGGCGAGGCTGGGGCGGTGCCCCAGTTCTGCTCCCCGAGGGACGCATGACGGCAGACGCTCAGAGTGCGACACTGCGTGCCCGTTAGGGACTTGAATTGCATATGGGAGGGGGAGGGGGCGAAGCAGGCTGGCGCGTCAGCGGGCAAATAATAAGCAGTTCGCGGGCATGACTGGGCCACTCGGCGACTGGCCGGCACACGGATAGCGTTAGCGAAGACTGCAGGTGATTTTGTGCATTAGATTCGGGTCTAGCGAGGCTTTTGCGCGGTTCAAGGTTTGCGATATCGTCGTAATTGCAGCAGCGCCAAGACTGTTAGTGGAGCCAAGTCTGGCAGCAGGCAGCCCCTGGCCCGCCTGGGCCAGAAGGCTAGTGCGCTGAGGCGGCGAGGAAGGGTGGCCCACAGCAATGCGGGCTGGGCAGCGGCGGTTTGGCAGCAGCCGTTGTACAGGGAGGCCAACAGGGGTAGCGCAGACTAAGCGGAAGAAGTGAGAAAGAGACAAACCGTCGCAGGGCCGGAACTCAGCCAGGAACCAGCCAAGTGTCATTAAAACCCGCTCTGCTCCCCCCTGGCCCCCGTCTGTCCTAGCCCTAGCGCCAGTCTCCCGCGCTCCGCCCACCAGGCACCGACCGCAGGCGCCAATCAACTTCCGGTAGGTGTCCTACCAAAAACAAAGCTATGCTTCCCCTATCCAAGGAACGCGTCCAAATTGGGCGACAGCAGGTGCAGGCCCTGACGGCCGCCGGCCACCACACACAGCTGCTCCAACCTCCGGGGGCTTCTATTTTTGTCCCCCCCACGGCCACTGACCTTCCTTCCTTAACCAAAAAGCCCAGCTTTTTGCACGATCCCTTAGCAAGTTCAGTCCAATCACCACTTCTGGTGAATATATACCCTACAAGCTCGCCTGCTAGCCCATACACTCGACTCCCTTGTGTGACCTAGCCCGAAGCTTGTGCGCGCACCCATCTGATTAGCGCCCAACCCGAAACTTTTTTGCCCGTCCCACCCCCTCGAAACCGTCACAAAAAACACCCAGCAATATTTCCTCCCCCCCTTCCCGGCAGCCGAGAAAGCGTGCAATTAATCCACCAACGCGCACCACAACACATTTGCACACAACACATTGCACACCTCAAAATCCGTTTGCATAGTTGCATCATTTGCTAGTAAACAGAGCACCGGTGCTTTCCACCTCCCACGCCTTACCCCCTCCGCTCATTTATCCCTCCCAGCATGCCGCCCCCATCCGTCATTGACTGGATCCCGGACGCGATCATTATGCGCCGCGCCTCGTCCGCGTCGTGCACAGGCTCCGAAGCCAGTCTGCCCCAGTGCCAAACACCAGCTGGCGAGAGCAACGTGGCTCTAGGTGTCGGCCTTGGCATTGGCATTCCTGCCGTTCTCGCCATTGTCGGTCTCATGATCCTGTACCTGCAGCACCTGAAAAAGCTGAGACGCGAAGAAGAGGCTGACAAGAACCTCAATGTCGACGAGGATATGGACATGGAAGACTACGCGGGCCTCGCCCATCCGCACTTCCCCGGAAACGACGCGTCCTCGTACGCTCCTTCCATCAACGACGAAAAGTCTTCGATCCACCGCTCCATCCGTGGCGGTGGTGGCACAAACACCCCCGGTGGTGCTGCGTCCATCGCAGGCGAAGATCCTTTTATCCCGCGGCCGCTCTACATTCTGCCTCCCGACGAGTCCTCTGGCAAATCGTCCATCGAAGACTACTCCCGCTCGCTCCACCAGACATACTCGCAGTATGACAAACCGGTTTACCCCAACACAAACTCCATGTACTCGTCCTCTGGAGGCAACAGCGCCTCCAACTTGCTGCAGTACTCCAACAAGAATCTGTCGAATCCGTCGCTGCTAAGGCGTGTCGGAACGCCAAACTCGATCGAGTCCGAGGCCACCGCTAATAACGGCCACTCTTCGTCTACTGCCATCACAGACACGACGCTCAAATCCAAGGATAGCGCGTTGGAGCCCCCGGAAGCCGCCAAGGCTTCTCCCTTTGACGATCAGGAGTACAGCGGCGCCTCCTCCCACGACTTTGGCAGGCGGTACTCTTACGACGAGAATGACGAAAGCAACATGAATGTCGAGGCCGTGGGCGCGCCAGAAGAGCAGAACTTTTCGTTTGAGAGTGCTGCTGTTGCTCAGGACGATTCCCGCGACAACTTCGCTTACGAGTCCAGCAAGCAGGCCGCCAACACCACCGCCGATTCCTCCGCCGATCTCGGCCGCTCAGACACCAAACAGTTTGAGCGCATCAAGTCGTTTTACAAGGAGTACTTGCCCAAGGAGGACGGCTCCCCCAAGCAAGACGCCGAGGCTGAGACGGAAGCCGACGCGTCTGCTGATCGTTCGTCCTTCCTCAATCCCAACAAGCAGCGTTTCTCCGTTGAGGGCTACCAGGAGCCCCCGTCTTCCTACCAGCGCTATGAAACTATCGCCGAAGAAGCCGAGGACCATGGTGCTGCAGATGCCTCGGTTGATTTCTCGGCTGGAGTGTCGCAGAGCACACCTCCTCGCGTGCCCCAGCCACCAGCCTCATACGAAAACAGTTTTGACAACAGCCAAGACAGCAGTGCGCCGCTTCAGGCCAATGAGCGATCGTTGACAGAGAATTACTCTGTACCACAACAACAACAACATCAACAACACCAAGTTCACGCTGACAACTCGTATAGCCAGGATGAGGAGCAGCAGTTCCATGCCCAGCAGCAGGCATACTACCAGGAGCAACAGTTCCATCATCAACAACAGCAGCAACACCCCCAAAATATGCATATGTCTGACCAGATACCCTACACGCCAGATATGCATGCTCCGCAGCAGCAGTTCCAGCACCAGGCTCAACCATCCAACTATTCTGCGAGTGTGTACGACGATGGCATGGTGAGCGCACCGAACCCCAACTACTCACGCTCTAGAGCGTCGTCGCGTGCAGCTACACAGACCCCACCTCCACCTCTCCCGGCGCTCAACAACCTCATGTCTCCGCACCGGATCGGCGAGTTGGACGACCCTCTGGGCTACGCTCCGAAGTCTCGCTCCAAGTCACCTGCTGTGCTCGCACCTTTGCATATTCCTGAAGACGGCTTCCACAGCCAGGAAACTCTCTTGTCGCCACACGCGCTTGGAGAAGGCGCTTTGATTGCCGATTTTATGCCTCAGCGCAAGTACCACTCTCAATCACCTGTGGTTGGCGGGTCTCGCTCTGGATCTCCTATGGCTTCTCGGGTAGCATCGCCTGTGCCCTTTGACAATAGCGGCCGGGGAACCCCACTGCGTGGAAAACCGCTCATTGATATGATCCAGGACATCTCGGACGAGGATCTTAAGCCGAGAATGAATCTTAACAGATAGATGAGTTGCATTCGCCCAACGATAATTCTCCATGTAATGCATAATATATTATCATGATTGTATGAAACCCTAGGGCTGTGTCTCTATACTACTTCTCTGGTTAACAAGTGGTATGAGGTCAATGAAACCACCATCATTGTCAAAATGCTGTCTTAGAAACCAGCTTAAAGTGCTTCGCTGCGAGACCGGCTCATTGCCATCTACTTTCACGCGGCATGACCAGGGCATGTTGGCACATGACCCATCTTGATATCTTTTACTGCCAGAGACCTCAAAAAAAAGCTCTACATTTGCTGACAATGCCGATCAATTTGTTGACCAGTTTCCTGGATTGAATTCGAATTAGTTGGAAATCCCGAGGCTTCTTTGGGGTGACCCCAGTCTGCCATATTCCACCAGCATCGATGACGTCTGCCTGCGTCTCGTCACTGCAGCCCCACCTACCTCTGCCGAATGCACACTCGAGCAGCCATGGCCAATCCAACAAAACCGCTAGAGGAGACCGCCCATACCAACTTAGTAGTCGATCGCCAATTCAATTTCTCCAAGTCCTCGGCTCCTCACTACGCCACCCTTTGTGCGCGTGTCGGCCCTTCTCCCAATCTCGCAACCCATCAACAAGCTCCCCTACCCAAAAGGCCCGCCAGAGTCCAACTCCCAGATAAAAAAATCCCCTAGCAAAACACCCAAAAGCCAGCCTTCTCCCGGCTTTCCTCCTACATCACTTCAACACTCACACACTTTTGACAGCGGCTTCTCTGCAACCCAGGCCAAATCCGCCAAAAAGAATCTGTTGATCTGAGCTTTCTTTCATCTCTTTTTATTAGCGTGATCCATTCTTGAAGTGGAACACCTTTTTTAACCTGCAATCTACCAAAACACATACTCGATATCGCGTGAAATCCCCCCTTTCAATCACTCTCTCTCGTCCACCATGGCCAACATTGAGGAATTGCTGGACTTCAGCCAGGATCTGAATGTGGAACTGCTGGATCTCGCTGTGCAGCGATTCTACAACAGACGCGGCACCGAAATAGAGATTGAGCAAGCCAAAAATGTCATTCAAAAGTTTCAGGATCACCCAGAGGCCTGGTCCCGTGCTGACAAAATCCTGTCGCTCGCCACCGAGGTCCAGTCTAAGTTTCTGGCGCTCACAATTCTGGACAGGTTGATCACCACCCGCTGGAAAGCTCTGCCCCAGGAACAGCGCCTTGGCATCCGAAACTTCATTGTCAATGTCTGTGTCGGCTGGTCTAACAATGAGGAGGTTTTCAGGCACCAGCGTGCGCTTCTCAATCGTGCCGATCTCACGCTTGTTCAAATCCTAAAGCAAGAATGGCCAGCAAATTGGCCCAACTTCATCTCTGAAATTGTCGCCTCTTCGCACTCTGGCTTTACCACTTGTGAAAACAACATGGTCATCCTACGCCTTCTTTCAGAAGAAATCTTTGACTTCTCGGCCGAGCAAATGACCCAGGCCAAGGCAAAAAAGCTCAAGCAGCAAATGACCGCAGAATTCTCTGCCATCTTCAACTTATGCATGGAAGTGCTTGAAAAAACTAATAAGCCGTCGCTTGTTCAAGCTACACTCCAGGCAATGCTCAGATATCTCACCTGGGTACCCTTGCACTATGTATTTGAGAGCAACCTTGTTGATCTTTTGATCAACAAATTCCTTGCCCCTGTTGAATTTCGCAACATTGCGCTCAAGTGTCTCACAGAGATCTCAACCTTTGAGTCGCCAGACCATAACAAGAAGTTTTTTGACATGTTCCTGCAGGCCATTGAGCAGATCAATCAAATCCTTCCTGTTTCCACTGACCTCAGAGTTGCTTACGAGTCTGCAGGTCCTAGAGACCAGGACTTTATTCAGAATTTGGCACTCTTCATATGCTCCTTTTTGACTCACCACTTACCCTTGGTGGAAAGCTATCAGCCTTTGGATTTCCTCATCAACGTCCATCTGTACCTCATTAAGATTTGCGAAATCGACGAGCGTGAAATGTTCAAGGGATGCCTCGACTACTGGGCCTACCTTGTACATGGTCTTTACGAAGAAATCACTAGACTTCCTGTATCTGAGCTCAACCCGCTTGTGCAGCAGAACTTTGGCGTCACTATTGCCCCAAGCAGTGGTGCACTAAGCCCTGATGTGCTGGCAAATCACAAGAATTTGCGTATGCACGTCTATTCTTCTGTGCTTTCCCAGCTGAGACTTGTCATGATTGAGCACATGGCTCGTCCTGAGGAGATTCTTATTGTAGAGAACGACGAAGGTGAAATTGTGAGAGAAGTTGTCAGAGAATCTGACACTTTCACCCTCTACAAGCAGATGAGAGAAGTTCTTGTTTACCTCACGCACCTGAACGTTGTCGATACAGAGCAGATTATGACAACCAAATTGGCGAGACAGATGGATGGCTCAGAATGGTCTTCTAACAATATCAATACTCTATGTTGGGCCATTGGCTCTATTTCTGGTGCTATGAATGAAGAGATGGAGAAGCGATTTCTAGTAACGGTCATTAGAGAGCTTCTTTCTCTTACTGAGCAACAGCGTGGTAAAGATAACAAAGCTATTGTGGCCTCCAATATCATGTACATTGTGGGACAATACCCTCGTTTCCTGAAAGCGTACTGGAGATTCCTCAAGACGGTTGTCAACAAGCTGTTTGAGTTCATGCATGAAACCCACGAAGGTGTCCAAGATATGGCATGTGACACGTTCATTAAAATCGCAAAGAAGTGCAAGCGCCATTTTGTGGCCACTCAGGCGGGAGAGTCGGAGCCTTTCATTGATGAAATCATCAGGACTGCAAGCAAGATCACTTGTGATTTGACGCCGCAGCAAACAAACACTTTTTATGAAGCTTGTGGTGAAATTATTCAAGCACAACCCAACAAAGCGATGAAGGCGCAACTGTTGGCTGAGTTGATGAATCCGCCGAACACTGCGTGGGATAATATGGTGCAAGCTGCTGGTCAGGACCCAGAATTGCTATCCAATCCTGACAACATTAAGATTTTCGCCAATGTTATGAAGGCAAACGTGGCTGTGTGCACTCCGCTTGGTACTGGATACTATTCACAACTGAAACACATCTATGTCGATATGCTTTCTTTGTACCGCGCCGTCTCGGCCATGATTTCTCAAACCATCGCGCAGGAGGGCGTCGTCGCCACGCAGTACCCAAGGACTAGAGGTCTCCGTACCATCAAGAAGGAGGTTCTCAAGCTTGTGAGCACTTACGTGTCCAAGGCGGACAACCTCCAGGAAGTTGTTGAAGAGTGCGTACCATTGCTTCTTACCACTGTTCTTGGTGATTACAACGAAAACGTCCCCAATGCGCGTGAAGCCGAGGTTCTTAGATGCATGAATACGCTTGTGTCGCGTGTGGGTGGAATGATTCCGGAGATGGTGCTGGGCATTCTTGAACACGTGTTTGAGTCGACTCTAGAAATGATTGACAAGGACATGATGGACTTCCCCGAGCACAGAGTTGAATTTTTCAACCTGCTCCGCAGCATCAACCTCAATTCCTTTGAGGCTCTCATCCAGCTACCTGAGCACGTGTTTTCTAGGACGGTTGAGGCTTGTCTGTGGGCGTCCAAGCATGACAATAGAGAAGTCGAGGGTGCTGGCCTTTCTCTGACTCTAGAAATGATCAACAATATGGCTACTTTGGAGAACCAAGAAATTGCCAATGTCTTTTTCAAGAAGTATTTGAAGACTATCATTGGCGATGTCTTCTTCGTCATGACTGACGCTGATCATAAGGCAGGCTTCAAGACTCAATCTCAAATCCTGGCCAAAATTGTTGATCTTGTTGTGAGCAGACAGATTGTCGTCCCATTGTACGATGAAAATGAAGCTCCGGCTGGAACCTCTAACGTTGACTTTTTGAAGAGCTTTTTGAAGACCGAGTTGCAAAAGGCTTTCTCTCATCTTCAAGCAGATCAAATTTCCGCCTTTGTTGAGAAGCTTGTCGCTACGCATAACGATTCCGTGCAACTCAGGGGTACTCTCCGTGATTTCCTGGTGCAGATCCGTGAGTTTGGTGGCGAATCGACTGATTACTTGTACATTGAGGAGCAAGAGGCGGCCGCTGCTCTCAGACAACAGCAAGATCGTGAGCGGGCCATGAAGGTAGGTGGACTGCTCAAGCCGTCTGAAATTTCTGAGGAAATGGACGATTAGACTTCGTGGAAAAAATAAAAGTATAAAATTAATAAGATTTCCTATTTCTAAGAAAACATGAGATTCCAAAACTGTCTGGGGGCTATTTACAATTGCTTGACGGGCTTGATGGTGTCGGAGATCTTAACATAGGAGCCGACGGGTCCTGGAACGCCACCCTTCACGAGAATAATGCCATTTTCAGCGTCAACCTTGACAACAGTGGTATTCTGGACCGTGGCGCTCTTATTGCCCATGTGGCCAGCCATTTTCTTGCCGGGCAGAACTCTGCCGGGATCCTGCGACATACCCATGGAACCAGCCGATCTGTGGGCAAGAGAGGTACCGTGGGTTGCTCTGAGACCTTTGAAACCATGTCTCTTCATGACACCCTGAAAGCCCTTTCCCTTTGACGTTCCCTGAACATCGACTTTCTGGCCCTCAGCGAAATGCTCTGCTCCAAGAAGCGTGCCCAGAGGCAGCAGGCCGTCCTCGCTCTTGACCTGGAACTCGGCTACAGTCTGCTTGGGAGCCACCTCGGCGCGCGCAAAATGGCCAAGAAGAGCGCGTGGGACGTTTTCAAACTTGCGACTGCCGTAGCCAAGCTGCACAGCACAGTAGCCATCAACCTCCTTGTTTTTGGTGTGCGTCACCTGGACGCGATCCACCTCCAGAATCGTGCACGGGTACTGTTTGCCATCTGCATCAAACCAGCCGACAGATCCCTTTTTCATGGCAATCAAGCCGGTCCTGGATCTAGTTCTCTTCCTCTTGTGTGCCCACTCGGGAGAATCGTAGAGCACCTTGGCTTCTGTGGGATAGGTGTTGACAACCGAGGGAGATGTCAGCATAGCAGGTGAGTAGAATCTGGTGCTGCTGGATGGAATACTCCGCAGAGCTGTGGCAACTCTGCCTAGGCTGAACATTGATGCTAAGTGGAGTTGAACAAGTGAAATTTGGGTGCAAGTGAAATTTTGGCTTTTGGGAGGGTGGGCCTTGGAGGCCCGGGGACTTGAAATGAGGGAAGGGGGTGAGAACAGGAGGGCGCAGAGGAAGACCGCAGAGGAGAAATTGATGTGCCAGATTATACACAAAAGCTAGATGAAAGAAGCAATATTCGGGCTCTTTTCTCTGCCCTGAAACAGCCAATTTGTGTATCTGTCTCTAATCCCCAAACAGCTCCGAGACTGGCCTCCAGAGCTGGGACTTTGACCACTGGTTTCTGCCCGTTCAGTGGAGGAGAAAACTAGGTCAGCCCACAACCAACCATCAGAATGCTCAGACAGTTCTCCTATGGCCTTTCGAGGGCTTCAATCTCCCCGAGGCTGTCTGTTTTTGCCAACAGGCAGGCAATTTTGCTTTCCAAACGATGCTACTCAGAGCCTGCTTCTCCGCTGCCTCCCGCCGGCCAACGGCCCGTGACTGTCGATGTTGAACTTCCCGACGTTATGGCTGAGAAGCGCAAAAACAGAAGATCCTTTGTGTTATTCATGATAGCCATGTGCGCAACCTTCTATGGCATTGTCAAATACGAGGATGCCAACTCGCCAGTGGTCACTTCAACTCTGTATACCCTGCGAAGATCCCCCAAGGCGAAAGAAATCCTGGGCGATAATATCAAATTTGCATCCATCAGTCCCTGGATCAACGGTCGCATCTCCACGCTGCATGGTGTTGTTGACTTTTCTTTTGACGTGAAGGGCTCGAAGGGCTCGGCAACTGTCCACTTCAACGCTCGCAAGGAGCCAGGTCAGCGGGAATGGGAGCTGGTTGAGTGGTTGATTGCCCAAGATGGCCAGACGATGACTCTGATGGATGAGGAGTATCGACCATTCGTCCCTGGTCCTAAGGAGGAACCGACCATGCGCAGAAACACTTGATTCTCTCCAGCCTGACTACCTCAAGTCTTTAAAACTGTAAATATATGCTAAACTCCATTCGATATCTATGTACACAGTGTAAGTCAAAGTCTGTCAGACTTATTTGATCTTCTTTTCCTTCAGCTTGATGGTTTCACCGTCGACAAAAATGCCTTTACCCTTGTACGGTTCGGGCTTGCGGTGGCTGCGAATAGTCGCCGCCAGCAGCTTCACCTGTTGCTTATCATTGCCTTCGATAATGATACGATGTGGCAGGGGGAGTCTGACGGTGATACCCTCTGGAATGGGAATGCTGATAGGCACACAGTACCCCACTCTCAGCACAAGCGTGCGGTCATTGTTCTCCAGCAGCGCTCTGAATCCGGTTCCAACAAGCTTGACTGTAGCAAGGTGGCCCTCAGAGACACCCACTACAGAGTTGTTTACAAGGGCACGGGTAGTTCCCCACATCTGGCGCTGGTATTTCTGTTCTGGGGCATCAACTGCCACTGAGATTCTGCCAGGCTGAGACTCGTCCAAGATGACAAAGTCGGCAATGTCCACACTAAGGGTACCACGTGGTCCAGTGATACTGACCTCTCTATTCAGATTAACGAGCGGCTTTCCACCTCTCTTTTTGGCCAGCTCTGTCCGCAGCAAGGTGATTTCATCAATCTGCTTTTGTTTCAGCTGAATATTGACATCTGCAGGGATAGGAATAGGGGAGGAGCCAATATTAGAGGCTCTGACCAAGGTGGTAGAGAAAAACCGACCTGCGATTGGCCGCAGTACATGTGCACCCTGGACTCTGCTGAGCATTTCGGCAGTCTTTTGGTGTTGGAGGTGAAAAATCCCACCAGACCGCCGCCGATTGGGACGGCCAAAGTGTAGTGCGCGGCTGTGCACCCCAGTTCGAAAGCCAAAATATTTTTCGAAATTATAATGAGAGCTGAAATTTGTATTCCTCAGAGCTAGCTACATTCTTGCAAAATGGTTATGAGAAAACTGAAACATCACGAGCAAAAGCTCCTTAAAAAGGTTGACTTTCTCGACTGGAAGCAGGATGGTGGTCACAGAGACTCCATGATCATGCGTGCCTACCACATTCAGAACAGAGATGACTACTCCAAGTATAACAAAATGTGTGGCTCCATCAAGTCCCTGGCCCACAAGCTGGCAAGACTGCCAGCAGATGATCCTATTCGTCGTAAGCATGAAGAAATGCTATTGGAAAAACTTTACAATATGGGTATCTTCCCTCCGACATCCAAGCCCAAGGTCTCTGATCTTGAAAATGGTGTCACTGTTGCGGCGTTCTGTCGCCGTAGACTGCCGGTGGTTATGTGTAAGCTCAACATGGCACCGAATGTTGCTGAGGCTACCAAATTTGTTGAACAAGGCCATATTAGAGTGGGTCCCAACGTCATCACAGACCCTGCCTACCTTGTTACGAGAAACATGGAGGATTTCCTCACATGGGCCAAGGGTTCCAAGATCAAGCGCACTATCCTCAAGTACCGTGACGAAGTGGATGATTATGATCTCATGTAAACTTGTCGCAAATTTTTGCCTTATGAGGTCAGCCTTCTGGGACTGGAGCATATTCTTCGTTGCAGATTTTATCGCGTCAACTTGAAGCAGATCTTTTGTCCATCACTTCTTTGACTTGCTGGCGGCTTTTGTCTTGGTTTTCACAGCTTGGGCCTTTTCAGCGGCTGCCCAAATATTGAGCTCAAGCTCACGACAACTGCAATTTTCGGCAGCTGCAAGTGGTGCCCACTTCTCATACATTTCAACACATTTCGAAAGAGTATAATCTATCTTCCCCTCACCAAACACATGAGTGTATGCGGGATCACTCATGAACGGAATGTCGTACACAATGCACAGAATCAATGAAGCTGTTGCTGGACCAATGCCTTTCAGCTGACTGAGGATTTCAATGGCAGTGCGGAGGGTTGCAGGAGAAATCTCACTATCCAATTCCTGAAATGCTTTCGTTGATAAATCAACTACTAATGCTTCCGAGTTGGACTCTGCCAGCTGCTGTAGCCGTGGCCGAAATTTGCCCCGAAGAAGCTTGCACTGCACTAGACGTCCCAGTTCTTTACTAGTAATGTATGGTGGCTGACGTTTCTGTACGGTTTGGGGCAGCTCATCTAGCCGCCAAGCGTCAAGCTCTTCAAGCGTTTCTAGTTTGAGCTTGACTCTACGGTCTTGGCTTTTTTTGGATCTTTCGTGAATGGCAGCTCTATATATATTCATTAATTAACTAAACCGTATGATTGAAAATAAGCGATACAATTATTCCAAAGTTGTGGGTGAGACTCGTGCTGAGGGAAATGCAGTGAGGAAGGTGTCTCGGTGATGGGAGTGTCGAAATTATCCACCACCAGCCCCACGATAGGCAAAAATTGATAGGGTGCCTCTCAGGTCGTGGTTGAGAAAGTATTCGTTCGGCTTAGCAGAATTCATCCGTTCGGCGCACACGTTACCTCAATTCCTTCCCAGCCAATTGAAACAGCGATAACCAACGAGGTTTTATCTGTCTGAGCTCTCAGCCCCATAATCTAGTCAGGGCAGCAAGACTTGAATTGGCTTTCAGTTGAGGTCATTATTATATTCGGCGGCATATATATACAAGTAATTGGAGGTCTCTCTTTAGACAGAGATGGACTCACTAAAAGTAAGACTCTCCTTTGTTCTCAGACCATCCACCTCAGCGCCGACATTTCTCGAATCAGTGTTAGCCACAAGCACTAACCCTTGGACACGGACACTCTCTGCCAGAGTGGGAACAAGGCGAAGCAGCTTGGAGCTACAAATCACTCCAAGAAGGTTGTTCACGTTCGCAAAGTTAGTCGCTTCCTTCAAACTGAGACGTCGACGATCAGCATCTTGGTGCTGCACTTCAGAGTCAGAAGCGTTGAAATCCGGAATATTGAGCTTGTTCATGTAGAAGAAGACAGGATAGTTTGGCTGCTTCCAGTTCAAAGTGGTACAAAGATCTGGGTAGGCAGAGGAGAAGATAATAGATCTGCTGTGCTTGTATCTGACACGGAATTCTCTAGAGTGATCGAAGACAACTCGAAGCACTGAATCTGCATACTCATTCAAATCAACCTGCTTAGTTCCATATTGAGAATCAAACAAAATGCAAATCTCAAGATTAATGGAGTGGTCAAGCTGCCTCAGAAGATCTGCCAGAGGGAATGCATAGTTTTTTGTCATGTTGTAGAATTCTTCAGCAGTAGTGACAGAAGCAAGAGACTCTCTCATTGCATCATCCATTTGCAGCTTACTGCTGGGAATGAGAGCGATAGGAACATCGATACCGCCGATCTTCATCTTAACCGATCTGCTGGCAACCGGCTCGCCTTCTGCCGACAGGCATACACATACCCGCATGTATTCTCCAGATAGCGAAGACGCTGTGACAAAAGAGAGGCCAGGCTGATTGCTGCTATTACCTGCTTCATCTTTCGATGTACTTTTCCAGTAGGTTTCGTATTTCGTGATTTCAAGAAGTTTACCTTCAAAAGGCTTGACTACCTGAAAACTGAAACTGAGCTCTCCAATTGATTTCATGCGCTGATCAAACATTGGCAGAATACAAGACTGCTTGCTACCAGTCATCTCAGAAACCCGAGTGTTGAAAATGTACGGCAGGGCAGTCGTACGAGCAATGACTCTAGTGCCAAAGGGTGGAAAGATATCGAAATCAACAGAAAAGTCAGAAAGAGAGGAGAGATGGAATGATTGAACCCGGTCCCCGTCGGCGATGGGCATCATCAGGGATCTAGGTATAATGTCAGAGTTGTGAGAAGACGAAATCGTCAGCCTACCACCAAGTAAGGCTGCATTAGCCTGTTTGTGAAATCTCACACTGGTGGCAGGGTCAAAAGAAATCATCAGGAATGTGTTCTTGTCCAGGTAATTATGGCCATACTTTCTGAGAGGAAGAATGGGTGGGGGCAATGCGAGGTCCGGCACATCGTCAAGATCAAGAACCTCAAGATCAGTATCCATGCTGTCCAAGTCGTAATCTTCAACTTCCTCTTTGACGCGATGAATGTGGGGATTGCCAATTTTTTTAGAGTAGATGGATTCTGGCGATTGAGAAAACGGTCTTGATGTGTCGACGGGAAGTTCACCGTCCTTGCGTGCAATTGCTTTTGCAAGAACCGCGATGCATCTTGCGTGGCCTTCCCAGGCAGCGTGATACAAAGCTGTATGGCCCTTATCGTCTAGGATGGTGATATCCGCGTTAATTTTGATGAGCTCTTTAACAACACCGACATGACCCTCTCCTGCCGCATACGAAACACCCGGCCAGCCGTTTAGCTTGTCAATCTCATTGACATTCACGTTATACTTGTCAAGAAGAGGAATGAGGTGATCATGACCCGCACGCGAAACAATGTGGATGGGGAACAGACCCTCGGCGTCGGGAACAATTGAAGGATTGCGCTTGAAGATCATTTCAACTGAAGTGTATGAGCCCTTAAGGCATGCAAAGTTGAGTGGCACGTAGTCCTTTTCCGAATTGGCGTCGACCTTAGCGCCATTGTCGAGAAGAATTTGAACACACTTTGTGTGGTCGTGGAGAATCGAATAGAGGAGTCCAGAGTAGTTGTCATTGTCGACGAGGTCGATCTCCACACCTTTTTCCAATAGTGGTTGAATAAGCTGGTGCTGGTCATTGATACAAGCATAATGCAGAGGAGTTCTGCCGTAAGAATCCAGTTGTGAGACAGAGACATTGCTAGCAAAAGCAACATCAATCACTATTTTGCGACCGTTCACTGCGGCCTTGTGCAGACAATTTCTTCCGGAAAGCTCTTCGGTGGCATGTAGGTCCACGAGCTTTGTGTCGAGTAAGGCCCTGAGCGAATCTTCTGTGGCATCAGAGGTGATGGCCAGCAAGAAGAAACGGGTGATTCTTTGCTCTGCATTGGGCAATTTCACCAGGTGGTCGATGAGAGACGACACAGGACCTCCAGAGGCCGCTGTGCGGACAAACTCGTGGTACAAATCATCCTGGGCCCTTTTTTCGAGCGCATTGTTCTGGATGACAACCTCGCCATCGGCCCAAGCGTCGAGTTCCAGAATAGACGTGGAGGCCTTGTCCGAAAGATCAGCCAGCTGATCACGGTGAAATGCTGGCTGAACCTCGACAGCTGACGACAAGTAGAGCTCTCTAGTCTGCGACTGAGAATGCTTGTCCCATTTCTTGAGCACTTTGGAGAAACCTGTGGCATTGAGCTCAATGAACTGTTCTAGGCGGCTGAGATCTCGCCTGAAACGCTGGAAGGCTTCATAGAGAAAGATGTGAGTGATGGAGGTCTTGGAAGAAAGAGCGCCCTCGGAGTAGGCCTTCTTCTTCTTTTCGGTGAGAATCTCGAAGCGGACCTTCAGATCTGCCTCCTTTTGCACGTAGCACGTGTTGACCTTTTCCAGCTCACGTTCAATTTGAAAGAAGAAGGTGGCTTTGGAGTCCTGCAAAATGCCCGAGCCGGAGGGAGACGACAGGCGCTTGATAAGCTTCTTGAGGGCCTTGTAGTCAATGAAAAAGTCTCCATATTCGGGCAGGTCGAGCTGGCGTTTGGCCAGGTACTTGCCAAACTTCATTTAAAAAGCGTCACTCGGTATGGAGGAAGACACGTCTGCAGCGCGGAGACAGGTGGGGGAGATGAACGGTTTCCGCACAGCGAGAATGTCAGCCCAAAAGTGTGTGCCAGGGTTTTAGGGGTGCCACTGGGATGTAGTGAGGAGACACGGGCGGCAGCAGCGGCGTTTGGGGGGAGCGGGAGGGGTGGACTGAGAAGTCCAAAACAGAGGTTTGGAAGAGACAAGATGGACCCGAGAGCGCTAAAGATCACAGTGGGACAATAAATTTGCCCTGAGTGTATTAGATTGGAGCTCTTTTTGCATTTTCTACTTGCAACCTGGCTGTCAGGGACCTTGTGCCGTCGAGCCAATCGGGCCCTTTCTTGGGCCCACGTTGGCGATGACGGGCTGCTCGCCTAGCCACGCCATCCTTACGCTGAGCGTCACTGGGCGTGGCCAGCTGCTGCTGCGCTGCTGGCTGGGACATTTGGCGGCCGCCGCTGGCAGGCTTCTCCTGCGCACATGTGGGTGGGGGGCCATGCAGGCTACAGCTGCCAAGTCGAGGGGAGGCAGCAGAGACACCAGAGCATGACATGGAGTGGGAATAGCACTTTAAAGGAGAGGGGTATGTAGAATAAATAAGCTGGATGAGATACCTCAGAAAACTAGTCTACGAGTCCTTTTTCATATTTCCGTAAGCTGCAGACGAGTCCCCGGCTCCGAGGCGGTGGGCCCGGCGTCTTCTTCGCGCATGAGAACGGCATCAATAGCGCGAAGCCGAGAATGTTTGCATTTGAGGCGCCTACAAGGCAGGCCTGCTGATTGAGTCCAAAAAAAATTGCTCGCCTTTTCAACGTGGCTGTCCCTGCAATCTCTGTTTGCCTGTCAAGCCTGCACGTTATTATTCTCAATGGTGCAGTTTACCAGAACAATGCAGGCCATGGCTATAGTTTTTGACCCGTTTTGCCGTGTCGCGGGCATTTCAGGCACGACAACTGTTTGGTACGTCGGTGCTTTCCTCGCAAATTCGCTTTTGGAAAACGCTTTATAGAATTTTTCGTCGCGCGGCGAGAAACAACAATCACCGGCGGATACAAATCGTCCACCGCCACGTACTCGGCGTCATCGTAAATTGCCTTTTGGTATGGAATGACCAGGCTGTCAAGCATATCCTGCACTTCCTCCTCGCTGTCGGTGCGGTCTTCCACATACCAATATTCAACCTCCACAAGGTGCACGTTCTGCCTATACGGGGGATGCACCATTCCCGGTCCTTCTCTTTGTGGATAGTGAATGGAATCATAGTATACCCGATCTAAACCAGTCTTGCCTCTACTGGGCATTTGAAGTGTATGCACTGGATGATTGTGGACATTGTGTTCAACTGAGGCAGGCTGCTGCTTTTCTGCTGCAGCAGGTAAATAAGAGTGGGCAGAAGTTTTATTTTGTAGAACAAGAGAACGGCCACTACTCAAATTGTCGTACGCGGACCATGGATAAACAATGCAATTGGGCTTATCGTCCAACAGCTGGTAGCCGATAGTCTCAGCAAATGCTCGAATTAGGCACCGTGGGTCGCTGTAGGGAAGGTCACCGTTGGACTCCCAGAAGAAGCCGCCGCCAAAACCGCGCTCCTTTACATAGTGAGCCTTGATCGTGACGGTCTCGGCATTATCATAGACAACCAGTATCCGGCTACTTTTGTCATAGCACGAAGCAGCCACTGCATGTCGGTCCATAAACTCATTGGTATCTCTCAGTGGGAGCTTATTGTAGTTGACAATTCCTTCAGACCCCGACAAAACAGAACTAATGCCCTCGAATGCCTTGCTCAGACCACCGGTACCGGTGAAGGAACGCCCATAGGCAGGCAGTCCAAGTACCAACTTTCGAGGAGAGGCAGACATGCGAGTGAGTTCAGACATTGCGCGGTCGGCACTCAGCTCCCCAGTGAATAAATTGGAGTGGAAGGATGCTCTGTTAGTCCACGACCCGCTGAAATCGTAAGTCATGACATTATAAAACGTCAGATGAGGATCGAGCCGGGGAATATCCAGCCATTTATAGTTATTGCCAGCACCCGAGATGGCAATAGAGATCTCAAACTGGTTTTTGGGAAAGCCCAAGACCGATGCAATATTGTCAAAACGAGTGCGAATGCCCTCGACAACCTCCACCAGGCTGTTGCTTTCGTTCTTCGTGCGCGGATATTCCCAGTCAATGTCTATGCCATCGAGACCTAGCATCATGACGTGGTCTACGGCTGACTGGATGAAGGCCTCACGCTTCTTCGACGTGGCTAGTCCTTTGCGAAACAAACCTGAGAAAGACCACCCGCCAACTGAAAGAAGCACCTTGAGCCCCCTGTGCTTGTGTTTGAGACGGTTCAAATAGTATAAATTGCCCTTGACAGGGTTTTTGAGCCCCGGCTCAAACACCATGTCAGGCCGCTCATACTCGACATCAGCCCACTTGTCAGAAAGCTGAATCTCGCCCGTGTGCTCGTCAATTTTGGCAAAGGCATAGATGATGTGTGACAAGTGCTCGATTCCCGGGACGTCTTCCGGAAAGTGCTTCTCATCATAAATGTTCCAGGAACAGTAGTAGACGGCGAGCTTGTAGCGGTCGAATCCCTCACGCCGGTCTAGGGACATTGGTTGGCTCTTGTGGTTAGCGACAATCAGAATGAGAGCAAGGAGAAGCAGGGATGGCAGTACAAAACGAAGGCTTTTATACCAACTTGCTGGCTGTTGTGGCATCAGCGTATATGAGTTCGTCATGGGCAGAAAGGGAGCTCTTCATTATATCAACTTACTCTTTGAGCAGAGCGCCAATGCTTGTCAGGTCTAGATGAAATGACGGGATGGGGTGGGGGGTGGCTGATGATCTCTGGGCAGCTATGAGGCTGTGGATTGGGCCAGGATTGGGCGTTGAGCTGCCAAAACAAGGTTTATAGAAGGGGGTGGGCAAGGGGGATAGGGGATTTCTTGAATACGTGCTATTGTCTGGGGTATAGACCAGGTGATCTGGCGAACCGAGCGCACTGATAGCCCCTGGCAGTTCCGACAGCCCTGGCAGCTTTGCCAGGCGTGCTGTGATGATGCCAGGCATCCCCGAGGACGCATAATGACGTCACAATGTTTCGCCCAGCAGGGTTTCTTTGCTGCGTGTGGACGATTGCATGGAAGGAGCCGTGGAAGTTGGGCATTGTGGGCGTTTGCGGTGGAGAATGACGGAACAGGGAGGCCAGGGCACGGGAAAAAACTAGTACTGGCTGGCAAGTGTTGCCGGTGATTCCTGCTGGCTCCGCATTTTCTGATTCGCGGCTCCCCTGCTCCGAGCCATTCAGTCGCTCGCCGCCGCGCCGGGAGCACGCGCCGCTCACGTGATATTGGTTTCCTAGTGGAAGAGGCACGCCTGGTAGGCGTACCTTGCTGAGAAGGCGCCCAAGGGCGCCCTGCCTTGAGGTTCGATTTGGGTTTGCTTACCTGGGCAGGAACTGGAGCGGGTCTGGCGGATAGTGCTGCACAACAACCCTGTCGAGGCCGCAGCGCTCTGCTTCCCCGGTGGCCGCCAGCCAGCGTTGCGTCAGTGAGCGTGGGGAGAACGCGCTGGGAGAGCCATGGCGGGGTAGAAGCAAAACTGGCAACGTGTTCCTCCCGTCAGTGCAGCCTGATTGATACGCTGGGTAGCCTATGCCAGCGATCCCTAGTGGCCAATCTGAGTCCCCCCCTGCATTCGCGTTCGTGTACACGTCCACGTCTATTCCCATGCCCTTCCTGCTCGAGTTTTGGTGGGGCCTTATGCGCGGCCGGCTCCCCATGCAGCAAGCTTTATTACTGTATCGGGCGGCAGGGCGGGAGCAGCGTTGCTATCTTGGGGTGGCCGGGGAAGAACACGACAGGTGGGCAGCCAGCAAACGCAGCTTCGGGGGTAGTAAAGCAACCGCTGGAGCTGCTTGTTTGGGCGATTGGGCCACGCATGCAATGCAATCGGGGCAGCCCCAGCGGGGCAGGTGCCATCGACAAAAGGGGCCAGTGCTGTCCTCCTCGATGCGCGGCGTGAGCTGCCAGGTGCCGCCGGCGCGGAGCTCGCCAGCCGGGGAAGCCTGGCAAATGAAACGGGGCGCCTGAAATGCGGTACGAGGCGGGAACCGCCGGGAACGAGGCAAAAATCGACTCTTGCGCAAATACACAGCTCCTAATCTCCCTCTTATCGACTCCATTCTTCCTCCCATCGTCCTCCTTCCCTCTTCTCAACTCCTGCCTCACTGCCAGAGCTGCCCCTATATAAAATATGATTGATAGGATTCGAACCTACAATTGATAAGTCCTAAACTTACTGTGTCTACCAGTTCCACCACAATCAATTGAATACGAAACATTAAATATAAGCTTTTTTCTTTATATATTTTTCTGAATGATCAAATATTTAAACATGGGATATAAACATATATACAGACATTTATTTATGTAAATGTTTCAATTTATTGTAAACTAATATAAACACCATGGTATGAAAATAAAACAAGACTTTCAATCAATGTCAAGATGTCCTTAAATGGAATTGAACCAATACGACTAAAGCTTCAATTTAGTGCTCTACCGTTAAGCTATAAAGACATAAGGGGGGTAGATAAGATAAATGATTTCCCACTGCAGATTCATCTACAGTAACTATATTTCAACTTCTCACCGGTCAGTAACAGCTCCTGACACACAGACATTGGATCATAGATTAATAAAAAATTATTAATAAATGAAGAAATGGTAATGTGCTTTAGCTACTGTTAAATTCTAGCGAATGATGAGTGATTAGTACGCACAAAAGAATAGTTCACCGTAATATGGTTAATTACGTATTACTCACAATTCCGTTTTCATATATGCGAGTTTCAGCATATAATCCACATATAAATACAAACAAGATGTTTGATATGTAACACAATTTAACCTATTGTTAGTCTTTACAGATTCACTTGGTTTTAGCTGTGTTTTTGTATTACGTATATAGCCCATGACATAAGGACCATGAGGACTTGTCTTAATCTTAATAGTATAC